>JARQZK010003767.1:97500-153210 GCA_030704885.1 Cynegetis impunctata
TAAATAAGAATAGGGTAAGTTTTCTCCATAAATATATATCGAAATAAAAAACCATCATTTATATGAGATATATATGATGGAAGAAGATGCATAGATCAGTCTATTCAAATGTTTTCCTTCTGTTCAACTCAAAGTTCTCTAGCTGCAAATGGCATATGAAGATCCAAACGACATCTGGACATGTTTCGCCGTTCTCGCTATTCAATCGTTCAAAGTTCAAAGATATCCATGAACCTATTATCAAAATTTCACATCCCTTGACACAGTTACACACCCCTTAGTATAGTACGCCTCTCGATGTTTCTAAAGAAGTGACTCACCCTTCGTACAATTTCTATCATACACCATTTGTCTAAAAGTGGAAACACATAATAGAACCAAATCCTAGTATTTTTTAGGATCAGAAGCACACTATGAACACCCGACGATACAACAGCCATGCAATACAGGTACACGTTTCCTGTTCTAATTGAGACCAAGCTAGTTAGTCGAGTACTTAGCGTACGCTGGCTAGTATTTGGGAGGTCTCGGGTTCAAACCTGGTCTGCCATGAGTTTTTTTCAGAGGTTTCCTCATGGTGATGTAAGTCACTGCTTGCAAACTTCTAAGGCGAATACTGGGCCAGTATTAATCCTCTGAACCCTACCCACACTTCCTATGTTCCATAAATATCTCGTCTCACCTATCCTTAATGAACATACAAGTGTATCCTCTGAACTGGCTAAAGGAGTTAATCCCAAACTCAAGCTGCCCGTCTCCCTGACACATACTTCAGGCAGGAATGAAACACGTATGTTTCCTTTTTTCCAATTGAGTGTCGACACGTTTTGTCGCGTCGCGTTTCAATAATGTGTTTTCGCGTTTACTCTCTCAAAAATCGTGGTGCATTCTAGGGCAACAATCATTATGAAGAACCTATATTGTCAAGATGCAAGTCTGTGTTATGTCCTGACAAAATGCATAGTATTTTCCTAAAAAGTACTCGTGAAAATAGGTGTTTGGTTCTTGAGCCTACCCATGTCAATTGCTGGCCAATTTTTGTCTATTTAGGGACCATGCTCGATCAAGCGACACAGGAAATTTAAACTTTTGGTGGTCTCTCCTGCCTCAGGGAAAGGTCACCGAGTGTGACCCATCATTAGAAAGGGTTTGCTAAGGCATATCAACAGTGTGTATATAATTAGGTTCACAGGTTCTAGAGGACACATGGAACAGATCAGTTGTTTTTGTGGTATTTTTAAACTTCCCACTGATGCGGATAAATGCGGAAAGAAATTTTGCTAGTTCTCCGTGGTTTTCCTCTTGGGTTATTCTGCTTCTTGACCGACATAGAGAAAACACATCAGTTTGTTTTCGTTGGCTCAAGTCAGTCATGACTTCATTTTTTCAAAGAGAATATTTTTCTCGAAATCTTTCTGTTGTACTCTTATGTAATAATAGCAAATGGTTTATTTGAAGGTATTTCATTATTGTTATAATTTTTCTTTAAGTGTACCAAAATCAATGTGTCACAGTAAGGTGATGTCACAATTAAAATAGATTATCTCTCCGTCAAAAGATACCCAGAACAATTACTTAGACACAGCCGAAATAACAACTTAATAATAAAAAAACTAAGTGCCCTGCGATTTTTTAAAAAAATGCCTGCAAAGGCATTAATTTTCAGAAAAAATTAAATAACTTCTGAACGGCTGAAGCGATTTGCAAAAATTTAACGAATTTACAAATCTCAATAGAGGACAAATTCAAATATGTGTAAAAATATATAGAGTGCCATTTAAAAAAAGTATCTTAAAATTTGTTCCGTAAAAATGGTAGACCCTGTAAAGGGCAAAATAATTTTACGAACTGCACTCTGACCTCTCATTTGCAGAACCGTTTGGTTCGTTTCGATATCATCAACGGTGTAGGTGCAATCAAGCTTTCCCATATCAATGACTCACCCTGTATATATAAGCATTAGAAATATTTCTTCAAGTCATGAATCTATTCAAATTAGAGTCTAATCACGCCCTTTCCTCTAGTTATCTCTAGTTATGCGGTTTTCCTCTAACTCATACAAACAGCCTGACCAAATTAGCGCACTTCACAATTCATTTAAGTAGAAAGGATCATTCCTCACGCATCTACAGACATGTCTCTGAAAATATTTATTTCCCTTTACGTTGTTTTATACGTTTTCGTTACAACTGAGTGCAGTTTATTCGATGTTATTCGATGTCCCGATGGAATGATTCGAGACTATTTTGGCGAGTGTGTGAATTCGTTGGATTGGTGAGAAAGGTATGCGAAACCAAATTATTTTTATCAAATATTGATTTTTCCTTAATAGAATATAAGTTGAGGAAAAAAAGGATTTTCAATTTTCGTTGATAGTCCTTAAAAATTTTGAATAGCTAATTATAATTTGAGTCTATTGATATTATCTGAATTTATCATGTTCCTCAAGCATAACTATTATACATATAGCTATCGTTGTAATTGCGTAACTCATTTTGTGTAGTTTGTTTCCAATATAAAAATGCGCAATTTGAGATTCATAAAATCAATTAATTTCTTCCTGGCTTATTTATGAAAATCTCATTTTTGCAGTTTTCATATTTCGGTTACCTTCTGTTTATTCTATAGTTATAGATGTTTTTGATTTAGATTTACGTATTTTCTCTATAAGTCGTACGTGTGCTTACACAAAAATAAATAGATAATATTAATGATGAAACTATCAGATCAAGTAAACATTAAGCATTTATCAGTTCTCAGATTGTATTAATACGCATACATAAAGGGAGTACTACCATTTCGAGTCCACTTTGTTGCATATTTGTGAATATATTCTATATATAACTACATTGAACCTCAACGTACATGTTGTTACATGGTTCCTTCCCTATTTTGGTACACAAATATAAGCGATAATATCCGAACTATGAATTTAGTTGAATATATAACCTTTGTTGAATATCTTAATATGTTTAAAGGAAGTTTATATAATCATAATAAGTAATTTTAAGAAAGCACATTTGTACATGATTTAATCATACACAGTAACTATAGGAAGATATATGAATATTTTCAAAATATACTTTCCTGGAGCGTATATGGCTTGTTGCATGTGAAGTAAGCATATACACAGCAATAAAAACGAATAGGGTAATTTTTCTCAATGAATATATATTTAAATAAAAACTAAACTTTTCGTTTGCTTCAATGATTGCGTAGATCATTATTTTTTGTTCAAAGAGAACCTTTCATCGTAAGATATTTTGAGTACAAAATAAAGGTTTATCATTCCTAATTAGTTTTCTCTTCTTAGTTGTTGTATTTTCGTACAACTCAAAATGCTCTAGTTGTAAATGGTATATAGACCGAGAGATAGTGGAAGGATTTTTGAAGTAATTTCTTACAGTATTGCGCTTTTAGGGGAGTTCATATACGTAACAAATTGAAGGAAAATGACGTTCTTACCAGTGGCGCACGGGTCACTTGCAGAATAATTAATTGAAATTGCTCGAAAATCCGTTGTTTCAAACATTTTCTTTCATAAAATTTCTTCAATTTATCATTAATTCAACAACAAAAACTCCGACGCTCGAATTTGGTCTAGTAGTTGTTTTTATGATTAGAAACATAATTGTTATAATGCCATACCTGTAGAGTGGGTGATATACGTACAATGTAATTAAATAATTGTGAAATTTCATGCATCATTTGAACAATTTCTTACAGTATGGCACCAGTTTTGGACTTCACCATAAGTATGGGATAAATTTTCCTGAATCATACTTTTTATGAACTTTCCGAAAATTTAAATGCCATACTGTAAAAAATCGTTCTATTTATTTCTTTCTTTTACATCGCAGCGTGCGTATCACGGTCTTTTGTGCCAAGGTCACAGTATGGCGTATTTTTTTAAAACTTATAATCGGATTGAGACAATCTGATTTCATTTATGCCATACTATGAAAAAAAAATTTACCGCTTCTACGTGTTTTAAAAACGGTTAAAAATAGTTATTTATTATACAAGGGAAAAAAGTATTAGATTTTAGCTCGAGTAAAAAAGCGAGAGCTAAAATATAATATTTTTTCCCTTGTATAATACATCATTTTTTTCTGTGACGAGGAAAACGACGATTAAATATTGACAATACATATTGTTATATATTAAAGTCAGAAAATTATAGATGTGAAATTTGAATTTTTAAAATGGTAGGCTGTTGTACTTTCAGCGACAATTAGACCTGCGTTGCCAAGGAATGCTTTGAAGTAAACAAATATCTGTCAATTCTATGGATTTGATTTAAAAATTGTGAACTTAGTAGTTGTTTAGTAGTTATTTTGAATAATATAAAGTGAAAAAAATGTCTGATTCCGAGTTTTCTCTGACTCCATCGTCATCAAACTAACTACATTTCTGAATCAAAATGGGAAAGGTTACACGCCCGAGAAAGCTGCGATTTTTACGAGTACATAAATTAGTGATTTTTTAAATAATCCTCCCGATGAAGTTTATTTAATGGCCAAGGTTGTTGTTGTATTTGGAATTGCTGGAGCTTGTCGAATTTGTGAAATCAGCCAGGTAACATTAGATGATATTGAAGATTCGGAAACGTTATTAATTGTGAAACTCAAGCAAACAAAGAATGAAGTCAGCAGGAGATTTGTAGTTACCTACTGAATAATATAATTTCGACACAAGAAAATTCCATTGTTGTACCGAATAGTTCAAGGAACATGTTATACATGCACATTTAATAATTGTACTTTTCATATAAAGGAAATGTAACTTTTGTATAGTAAAATATTCTAAAATTAAATATCTACCTTTACATATGTGTATATATATCCGGGAAAAAAGTACTCACTTTTTTCCCGGGGAAAAAAGTAATTTCAAAAAGTGATATTTCTTTACCTGTCATCAGAGATAAAATGTCAAACTTTTTTCCCGTCACAGAAAAATACAATTTTTCGAGTATGGCACCACTTTTGTGCTGCACTAGAAGTATGGCGAATATAATTTTGTCTTACTGTATATAAACTGACCACGATTCAACTGCCATACTGAAAGAAATAGTTTTTCGAATCGTTTGAAGAAAAATCAGCCTGAAAGAAATAAGTTTGAAAAAAATAAAAAATAATCATTTTCAAAAAATTATGGCGGGCCTAAACACCCACCGGAGAAGTATGGCATATAGCGAGCGTCGGATTTTTTTTGTTAAAGTACCGATAAATTGAAGAAATTTTGTGAAAAATTGTTTGAACCCTCCGGATTTTCGAGCAATTTCAATTAATTATTCTGCAATTGCGACCCGCGCACCACCGGTAAGAACATCATTTCCCTTCAATTTTGTACGTATATGAACTCCCCTAAAAGCGCCATACTATAAGAAATTACTTCAAAAATCCTTACACTATCTCTCGGTCTATATGTACCATTTATAACTAGAGCATTTTGAGTTGTACAAAAATACAACAACTAAGAAGAGAAAACTAATTAGGAATGAGAAACCTGTAAGAAATGACTTCACAAATCCTTCCAGTATCTCTCGGTCTAATATATAAAGACCCAAACGACATCTGGATGTGTTTGGTCGTTTAATCAATTTTTCAAGGAGCTATTCTTCAAAATTACAGCTCTAGCTTCTACTTGCTCAAAAGTCCTCTTAAATATGGTTGAATTTTGACCAAAATAGTCAGTTCGACAAATCGACAACATTCGTTTGATCAAGCTAGTCCCACTTTAGGCGGGCACTGAAGAGTATCAAATATTATCAGGAACCTATGTGGTTAAGTTCTAAGTATCTGGTTTGTGTCCTGACGAAATGCACAGCATTTTTATGAAAAGTACTCGTAAGAATAAGAGTTTGGTCCATAGGACCGAACCATGCTCGATCGTGTAACACAGAAAGATTGAACTTTTGGTGAAATCTGTCAAGTGTCACATATCACTAAAATGGTTCAGCCTATCCTCATTAGGATTGTTAGTTTCTAGGAGCCACATGCGACAAATCAGTGGTAATTGTGTTTTTGATTTGGGAAGAAACTTACCCTTGAAACTGAAATATATATACTAGGTTCATTTACGAAATATAAACGCTAAGAGCGATAAATGTGGCTAGGAATTTTGCTAGTTTTCCGTGGTTTTCCTCTTTAGTAATTCCGCTTCTCGACCGACATAGGAAAACACATCAGTTTATTTAAGATAACACAAGGTTCGTTATGAATTAATTTTAAGGTTAATATTTTCCTCGAAATATTTCTGTTCACATACCTTTGTGATGACAGTGAATTTTTTTTAACTCGAGGGACCTACAGTTTAACGCCGGTTCCGAACGGCCAATGGGCTTGTAAACTGTGTACATTACCCAACAATTTTTAATCATATATAACCACTAAATTCCGGACATACACAACACCCAAGAGCGAGGTGGGACTCGAACCCACAATCCTCGGTTTACAAACGGTACGAGGCGGTACACCTTACCGCTGGTCTACCGATGCCTCCAAAGGTGAATGTATGCTTTGAAATTATTACGATTTTTTTCAATTTATGATTTTTTCTAGATGTGAAGAAGTTTTTTTTGTAAGCATCGTTGAATTGTCTTCCTCAAAGTTTAGAAATGCCAAAATTCTGACTAAATTTATATATAATATGTTAAATACCGGGGTAAATGTTAAATACTGGGGTTGATACACACAAATAAGAATAACTTTACTATTTAGACCAATTCCGTTTATTGCTCCATACGTTAACAACTTGTTCATACGTTCAAGCATACTCGACGATTCCTTTGTCTTGACTGTTCTCTCGTGCGCAGTAGTTCGTTAATCGTTACTGCTGCATTGGTAAGGCGCATGTCTGCTTCTACCACTCGTCCGTCCTGACGTAACAAATGATGGGGAGCGTAAAGGGGTGTATAGGGTTACCGTTAACTCGGCCATCCTGTGATAAGTGCGTCCTCGCACTGTGTCCATCTGTAAGCACAAAGTACGAAACAGAATTTTCGTTATACCAAAATCAACTACATATAATTTTTTGTTGTTGATATCAAGTGGTATTGCCATTTCTACAGCTTCATCTTATGTCAGTCAAAGTTTTCATAGAGTTTCACTATATAATATAACATTTTCAATTCATAGCCACAAATTATGTAATATAATGGTACCTACTACCTTTAATATATCAGAGTTTTACTATATGATATAACATTTTCTATTCATTGCTGTAATGTAATGGTACCTACTACCTTTAAAACATACTGTTAGAGTTTTACTATATAATATAATATTTTCTATTCATTGCTGTATTGTAATGGTACCTACTACCTTTAAAACATACTGTTAGAGCTTTACTATATAATATAATATTTTCTATTCATTGCTGTAATGTAATGGTACCTACTACCTTTAAAACATACTTTTACTACCCTTTTTAAACCTAGTGGTACTGCCACTATTTCATGTCTTGTGTGATCGCCACAAACATATAAGGCAACGTGAGATCGTCAAGTTCCTCTTTTTATTCAAGCGGAGTGGGATCGCCATCTCCTACTTATTTACATTTTTAATGATACTTCATTTTGTTTTTAACCTATAATAGGTTATTCAAAACGGCAACAATAATAAATGTAATTCATCTGTATTACATTGCATTCAATAAACTTTAGGCAGCATTGCAATCATTCACGTATCCAATCAATTATTCAGAACGAATCATCCAGCAAATCAATTCAATTCAACAAAAATCATAAAAGTATTAACATCACTAATCTTACTCTTTGTTTATGTTGTGGCAGGCCACGATCGTAATTACTCATGAGCGGCTACCGTCATCTGTCGACCTTGTTTATGTAGCACATCTTTCGTTACTAGAGCACGAACAGTGTAAGGCCCTTGATATTTGTCCCTTTATTTCCCTCCGCCGGCATACAGAATCTTCTATAGCGACAAGGTCACCTATTGTAAACAAGTTGGCTCGAGGTAGTGTTGAGTCAAATTGCTGAGCTCGATAGTTTTCACTGTTCCTTATTTTATTTCGGGCATCTGCGACATCCTTATTTGGGTCAATAATATTATTAGTTGGCAGTGTGTCACCCATAAACAGCTGTGTAGTCGCTAGTCTAGGAACTATTCCAAACTGAAGTACTTTTGACGAGTATTCTGTCATCGAAGTTGAAGATTATAAGCATACCACTCTCAATTTGATTCATTTTAACAGGAACGCTATTCAAGTTCTTTATAGTAAACACTTTTTCGATGGCAAGCTCGTTATTATGTAGTTCAAGCCTATCGCATTTTTCTCAATTCTAAGGCAAAGTCGTCTAATCAGTTCCTATCCCATAATAAGATCGATATCGCTTGGCATAACAATATCGGGAATAACCATAAAGTGTATTTCTAGGGTCAGGGTCGGCAGTACAGCTATCAAATCACAACTCCCAATAGTGTAAACAACTTGTGTTCCGAGATCCGGAAATGCATGTTCTTTTTATTGGGTTTAATCTCACTGTTTAGTTTATGTCATGCTACGAATTTCATTCCAAGTTATCATGGAATCTGCTGATGCTAAGTAATTTCTGGTTACCGAACTCGGTTAGTGACTCACAATTTCGAGTGTTTCTTTAGCGTTTCTTCCGCGGGAAAAGCAACAATTAGGTCATTACAGAAAGCTTCTGTCAGGGTCGAAGCTGGTTAGCTTAAATGATGTGAGCGCTAGTGTCGACATCAACGGCTGCGCAGTAATTCCATCTTTTCCAGATGTGCTAGGCGTTGGCGTATAACACGTCGACGTCGCCATCTTGGACTTATTCTAATAATTGTTGTTCAGGCTCGCTACCAAGTTAACTAAGGTTTCTTGCCATTGTAATTTTGTTAGTTTTGAACTTACTGAACCGATATCTTTCTCATCAGCCACAACACTTTGCTCAGACACTTCACTGTCATAACGAATATGAGTTTCATCTTCCATTTTAACTATATAACATTAATGTTTATTCATTTTCTTTTATGGCCACGGGGTTGAACACGGGATAATCCCACTTCTGATGTTGAATACCGGGGTAAATGTTAAATACTGGGGTTGATACACACAAATAAGAATAACTATTTAGACCAATTCCGTTTATTGCTCCATACGTTAACAACTTGTTCATACGTTCAAGCATACTCGACGACTCCTTTGTCTTGACTGTTCTCTCGTGCGCAGTAGTTCGTTACTGCTGCATTGGTAAGGCGCATGTCTGCTTCTACCACTCGTCGGTCCTGACGTAACAAATGATGGGGAGCGTAAAGGGGTGTATAGGAATACCGTTAACATATATATATATATATATATATATATATATATATATATATATATATATATATATATATATATATGTGTGTGTAATCAAATAAAAGTTCAGTGTTCCTCCTCATTTTATTATCTTTGTTTCTAAATTAGCATAATCACTAGATCCAGTAGTTCCTAGTTTGTTCGTATGTTACTTTTTGACTCACTGAATTAAGAAATAATTATTGGAATGTTTCAGGTTTACTAAATGTTTGAAATAGGTTACTGAAATGAATATTTTCAATTTCAGGGATGGAATTAGAAAACAATATCCTGCTAATCCATGAAAATGAACAAGGTTTGAACGGAAAAGTTTATGGTCACTTATGTAATTATTCAATTTCTCAAATTTATGTATGCTTCAAATAATTACTGCATTTTTCTCAATAAAGTTTTGTTCTTTTTTTGTTCAGGTTTTTTATTTCTCCAAAAGAGCTTCGTACATTATATATATATATATATATATATATATATATATATATATATATATATATATATATATATATATATATATATATATATATATATATATATATATTTATATATACCCGCTACTAGGTGGGTGCAAGATTGCTACGCTCGTTTAGTAGCGACACTGATGAGGCCAAATAAAACCAAAACAGTCGTATGTATTGTTGCATGTATATCACCTTGACATTTCTAATATTTACCTTGGATAAATTGAATATGTTGACATTCGTTTGATTTGGTGAAGGATTTAATTAAATGTCTATAATTTTTCATATATTTTTCATATAGTTTGTTGTATATGGTCTAAAAATACTCCAGTGAGGGTTCCACTTAATGTATTCTTTAGAAATATATTCATTAGAAATACTTCCTGAAATGGCAACTTCAAACAACCAAAGAGGCTTCAATAATATAATTTCTTGATCAGACTTTGAAGAACTGAAACGTATATTCGAAAGAGTTTTTTTCATTTGCACTACATTTGAGAACGTGAACTACGTTTCAGCAGTAATGTCCAAAGAATAAAATGGATTTTGAATCCATATTATTGTGATAAAGATATCAACGAGAAAACAAAATGATAACACTCATTTTTTCAAAAAATTCATGATATTTCTAGAAAACACCTGTGAATGAGCGGAAATTTTTATTTTTTTTTCGTATTTGGGGATATTTGTTATCCCTATTCTTGAATTTCTGTGATTTCTCAATGACATTATCATGAAATCAATTAAACCTGTGCTACAAAAAATGTTTTGACACCATTCTTGACATTGAGAGGGCCACGACTGAGCAGCTGAAGAACCTACCGAAAACAAGCCTACAAGAATATATTCCAATCTTGAAATCAACGTAGAGATAAGTTCATCGCTAGCCAAGAAATGAATTAGTTTAAATATAATGTAAACTTATTATTTGGTTCGTGATATAATTACATGGAGAACTCATCGATGAGACAGTAAAAATGTAAATAAATTTAATAAATATATAAATATCAATTTCTTAATACCAACGCAACAAGCTTACAAATTTTCATCATTCTCATTGAGTTTTTAGTGACTGTAGAGATGAGATAGAAAATTCAAAAAATGAAGGACACCCTACTGCATAGCACTAGGAATGATAAAAACCCTTCGGCGCATGAGCATGTCGTCAATATTTTTTGAATGTATTATATAAATTAAATAACGACTGAAATGAAGGAAAATTGAATGTATTAATAATTCGATATTACGAATAAAATCCGTAAAAATTTAGCAAAAATATCCTATCCCGGTTCATTTTGCTGCAAATTATGAATCAAATTGATAAGATGGGAAGCAGACACAGACGCAGAATCAAGCTGAAGCTATCAACGTCGCTTGGTTACCGTGGCACACAGAGCACTTCGACACATGTTTTGTAGGACTTCGTACATATCGACCTTGGCGCATGCGCATGTCGTAATGCCTCTGTCTAAAAAACGCTATAATTTTTTATTCTTCGTTGGGAAAAATTGCGAATTCAAATTCCCTAATGAAATCTATGTGTTTTATCGATATCCGTTGGAATTTTTAAAATCGGGCCAGATACCAACTTTTTGTCGTGAGACTATAACCCCTTCAGCTTCGCCTCGGGGTAAAAATATATAGATTTCAACATAAAAATTGCCGCAAAATAAATTAATTGAAACCACCGTTAGGCACTTTCTTGACGTCAACTCAATCCAAGTCCAATTTACAACCGTTCAACTCAATCAGAAGTTGTGTTTGGATGTGCGAAATTTCAAACTTCGAATCAAAGGAGAAAGATTATATCGCAAAAGGCAACTTCCTTGGCATCTAGTTGATACACGTGCAAAAGTCTAACTCTATTTGAAGCGATTTGTTGGTATACAAATTCCCGGAAATTCGTTTTTTTTCTTAGCTCTATCCACCCTTTAGAAAGCCGAATAAGACTGAATTTCCGATTTGTTGTTCACACAACCACCGATTATGCACCCCCTATTGCCTTACCCGAATCCATATACCAATATATATATATATATATATATATATATATATATATTATATATATATATATATATATATATATATACATATATATATATATATATATATATATATAATATATATATATATATATATATATATATATATATATATATATATATACAAAAATATATATATATATATATATATATATATATATATATATATATATATATATATATATATATATATATATATTACATATATATATATATATATATATATATATATATATATATATATATATTATATATATACATCATATCAAATCCAATTCAAACAAAAAAAGCTTTATTGTCTTTAAAAATTATATAATTTATCGATTAAAGCGAAAAAACTAAACTATCTAAAATGTAAAATATAGAAATAAAAAATATCGAGCGATAAAATCTAAGAACTAAACAATGTGAAAACAGAAATAGAAACACATCAAACCATATTTTCCCTCAAAAATATACACAAATATATATATTATATTATCAACAATAGAATCGAGAGTAAGTGTCAAAAACTTATATATATATATATATATATATATATATATATATATATATATATATATATATATATATATTGATTACTTAGTTTGAATATGTCATTCTTCATCTTTTCTATATTTATGTGTTTTTCCAAAAGTTGATGGTTTAGAAGATAATCCACATTTTCAAAAAAATCAACACATTATTTCATCTTTTAAACGAGTGACATGAAAAACAATAAATTCTGATAACAGACGTCAACGTAACTGCTGCGGGCGTCAATTTCAAAGTTTGATGAGAAATTACTGAAAACAAATTATAGAAGCTTAGTACAGGGTGTCCCATTTTGGGTACTCTTGAATGGTATCTCCGTTATTTTTGAAGATAGAGGGTTGCGGTTTTCGCGACACTGTGCTACTTTTTCGAAAAATTGAAGATGCCGTCAACATAATTTTAATAACTCTTTTGGTTTTTAAGATACAGGGCATTTTTGAAAATGTTGCATTTTGGGATCCCTGTCGTATCGCCGTTATCCTTCATCTTATCGACAATGTAATATAACATTCTTATAGATTTTTTTCCGTAGAATGCATCGGTGTAGATAATTTTTGTTACATGTTTACTATTTTTGAGTTATAAAGCAAACTTATGTTTTTTTAAATGGAATACCCTGTATATTTATAGACTATAAAATTTGTCTTTTTTTTTTTCCTTTTCAAAAATATATGATACTATAAACTTTTTCTCAGAAACGCGCAAATAAAAGACAATTTTCTAAAATTGAATGCATAAATCAATAGAAGGCCATGGATAACAACAATGAACAAGTGAAAGTCTGTTATCAGAATTAATTGTTTTTCATGTCACTCGTTTAAAAGATGTCAAAATGTGTTGATTTTTTTGAAAATGTGAATTATCTTCTAAACCATCAACTTTTGGAGAAAAACGTAAATATAGAGGAGATAAAGAATGACATGTTCAATGCGACTAAGTAATCAAATAAATAGAGTGCCATTTGAAAAAATCAAGATATGGCCTTTCAAAGTGTACCAAAATCAATGTGTCGCAGTAAGGTAATGTCACAATTAAAATAGATTATCTCTCCGTCAAAAGATACCCAGAACAATTACTTAGACACAGCCGAAATAACAAATTGATAACCAAATAACTAAGTGCCCAGCGATTTTTTAAAAAAATGCCTGCAAAGGCATTAATTTTCAGAAAAAATTAAATTACTTCTGAACGGCTGAAGCGATTTGCAAAAACTTAACGAATTTACAAATCTCAATAAAGGACTCAAATATGTGTAAAAATATATAGAGTGCCATTTAAAAAAAGTATTTTAAAATTTGCTCCGTAAAAATGGTACACCCTGTAAAGGGCAAAATAATTTTACGAACTGCAATCTAACCTCCCATTTGCAGAACTGTTTGGTTCGTTTCGATATCATCAACGGTGTAGGTGCAATCAAGCTTTCCCATATCAAAGACTCACCCTGTATATATCATATACACTTCATGTCATAAATTGATTTTCATTATCTTCTAAACACGACCAGCTCAACGTATGCGTTTCTTTATTTTTGGACTTTTGACTGCTTGCCTCACTCTATTCCTCTGAAAAAAACTGGATCATTTTTCTGAAGGTAGTAGGAGTTTGATGAGATCATTTCTCATCTCAGATCGATCCCAGGCGGTGTTTGTGGGTGGCTAGAAGTCGGAGTTAAGAAATTTTCATATAGGTCGACCTCAGGGATCCGTACTCGGACGAATATTATTTTTAAACGACTTACCCGATTATCTGCCACTATATGAGTCTGTACTTTATGCCGATGGTACAGATATATCTTTGAGAACTAGATATATGAATTCAGTCGTAGATCTGTCCTCTGCAGCTGAGAAGAAAGTTTAGAAGTGGTTCTCTGCAAATGGCTTGCTGGTTAATGGGGACAAAACACTTAAAACGATCTTCGCCCTAAGAATAACGGAGAATGTGAGCGGCTTCTGTTCAGGAGTTTTTGGGTATTTACCTGGACTCCGTTTTGTCTTGGTCTAACCATATGGATGCATTGGCAGTGAAGTTGAGCCAGAGCACCTTTGCCTTGAGAAGTTTGTCGTCGTCCCTGTCAACGAGTGTTTTAAGAATGGTTTATTTTTCAATATGTGATATGGTCTATTACTGTGGGGCCACTGTGCGGGAGGAGATCGCATTTTTAAGATTCAGTATCGGGCTGTCAGCATTTTAGCTTAGATTAGCTATAGAGAATGTTGTAGGGCTACCTTCAAATTGTTGGATATTCTTACTCTTCCGGACCTTTTTGTATATGAGTGTTTAACTTATGCTCTTAAAAATGCAGAAGCAGTTGCATCAAGCTGTCATATTCACTCGTACGAGACCTGTGAGAGAGATGACATACGCATAGATTTTTATAGATTGAAAAAATCACAGAATGGGATCAACTGCCTGAGTTCTTCAATAGGTGGCCTTATACTTTAAGATTGCGTCCAATGAATACATTCAAGACACGTATAAAGCAGATATTATTGTCGATCAATCTCTACTAATGGCAATATTCTTTGGATTCCAACCCAAATCTATTTTTTCTGTAGTTTTCAGCAGGTTTTCACTTTGGAAACCTATTTATTAAAATGGGTGCGATTAGCAAAGTTCGACCTAGGACCAAGATAGTTTTTCGTTTCATGACTTTTTATGATGCTTGGCACCAAAGACTCAATTTCATATATATATATATATTTATATATATATATATATATATATATATATATATATATATATATATATATATATATATATATATATATATATATATATATATATATATATATATATATATATATATAATATATGTTCATATGTATGTATGTATAAGCTTATGTATTTTAGCGTTGTTTACACGATAAAGGGCGAAATGGGGTTGATTCCCTTGAGAGGAAATAAATCTTGTTTACAGGATAACAGGTGCAATTTTGAAGCAATAGGGTTGAAAGTTTGTATGTAGGTAGTTTCGTATGATATCTTAGATGGGATTGGTTTTGGTTCGAATTGTTTGGAGGGTTGACCCCCCTGGGGGAAGAAATAAATCTTATGTACACGATGAAGGTCGCAATTTTGGAGTAATAGGGTTGAAAGTTTGTAAGTAGGTATTTTCGAAAGAAATCTTGGATGATTTTTGGTTTTGGTTCGAATTGGTTGGGGTTTGACCCCCAGGGGAGGAAATAAATCTTGTTCACACGAAAGAAGGTGCAATTTTGGGACCATAGGGTTGAAACTTTGTAGGTAGGTAGTTTCGTAAGATACCTTGTGGATGGTATTCATTTCTATATGAATTGGTTCCCCCGGAGGAGGAAATAAATCTTGTTCACGCGATAAAGGGTGCAATTTTGTAGCAATAGGGTTGAGAGTTTGTAAGTACGTAGTTTCGTATGATATCTTGAATGCGATTGGTAATGGGACGAATTGGTTGACCCCTCGGGGAGGAAGTAAGTATTGTTTACACATTAGAGGCAATTTATTTTTTGATTTTGTGCAAAAATCATGAATAAACGAATAGATTTTTCAAACTGGATACGTAATGAGAACCTGCTTTCCTAATGCAGCTCGTTGCGATAAAGTTTTCATTTTTATTTTTTTTGTTAACAGTGTTCCGTTGATTTGTATGTGATTGGTATTTATATACATTATAGTGAATATACTTTTAAGATTTTTATCTAAATTTCATTTTCATATACACGGAAGGAAATTCTTTTTCAGACGTGTGCAAAACTATATAAAGTTAATGCATTAATAAAGTTATCTTATGCATCTTATCTGTCATTGTGCGGTTTTCCTCTAACTCATATATACCCCATTGAAAAATTAGCGTACCTACTCAGCATTTTATTTATGTAGAAAAGGTGATTCCTCATACATCTCCAGACATGTCTTTGAAAGTATATGTCCTCCTTTACGTCGTTCTATATTTTTTCGTTTCCACTACGTGCGATGAAACATTTATTGTGCAAAGAAGATGCCCGGATGGAATGGTTCTAGATTATTTCTTCAACAGATGTATATATATATACGCTTATTGGTGAAAAAGGTACGTTAATTCTTTCTAAATTGAATAAAAATTCGGAAAAACGTTATTTTCAATTCTACAAGTTCTCAAGAATTCTGAATATCTAATTACAATATGAAATTAATGTGTTTATTTATGTTTTCTCAAACAAATATGTCACTTTAGTTTTAGCTACATACGTAGATATCATTTCAAGTGGGTTACTTATTTTGTATAGTTTGATTGAAGAATTAAAATGTCCAACTTAAGATTCACAAAATCAATATATGCTATCCTCATTCATTTATAATAATCTAATTTTGCAATTTTTATATATAGATTCACTATCCATTATTCTATCATAATCGCTTTTTTCGGACAAGAAGTACGTAATTAGTAATTAAAAAAGGCCACAGCCGTGAAAAATACCTAAATACATATTCATATGTTTTTTGATTTTTGGAAAATTCATAGCTTCCTCTTCAAGTGAAATAATGAATATTTATTTTTAATTCATTAGATCGGGTAGTTTCAATGAATTTAAATTGAGAATAGTGTAATTCACAAAATAAAAAGCGTGGGTTGCGTTAAGTAAATTATTATGATATTTTGATATGATTTTTTTTTTGGGTAAAAGTAGGGTCATTGGAAATATTTCTAAAGCGCTTCACCTTTTTTTTCAATAAAAGTAATATTTTTGTTAAGTAGGTACACTATTCTCAATTTAAATTTACCTATGGAAATTATTTTATACTTTTCAGTTTGGTTTTTTTTAATCCCGTTTTTCAGTATTTTCAAACTATCGTTCGATTTCCATTTTTTAGTTCGGTTATATACAAAAGCGAGTCATGCGTATTTGTATCTTATAAACGTGTAAATTGTTTTTATTTGCCATTGTTTTAATATGTTTATTAATTTACATCAATTATCGGCCCCATCAATCCAATATAGATATATATATATATATATATATATATATATATATATATGAAAAACTTGGTTCTCGGGATGAACTGCGTAAAAGATTTGAAAAATCTCAAGTTTTTCAAATATATATATATATATATATATATATATATATATATATATATATATATATATAATACTTAATAATTTCGACCAATCTGTACAATATAGAAACGCTTTGTATTATCGGGAATGTGGTCTGTAGACTCAATAAACTCTTTGTCTTTTTTCCAACTCAATATTTCGCCATTTATTTTACAGCGTCATCAGGAGTACTACAAAAAATTTTAAAAATTAAAAACTTTGAAATTTTTTCACATTTTCGCTTTCTCTTATATAACTCTACACAATTAAAATGACATAGGTATACAATTTTAAAGCACATAACATTTGACACTCACAAGAATAAAGTTGGTCCTTAGTTATAATATATCGGATGCATATATATACCATCTCAACACAAATCTAAACTAACAATGAACTCCCTCTCACTGAAGACAACGGGACGAACACATGGCAACAATGCCTACATTGAAAAACGATTAGATTTAATTCAAAATATTTATATAGATTTCACTCAGTTGGTCTGTGTCAGATTTAAAATTCACTGCATTCACATCTTGACTTATGTGTACCATTTCCAAAAACAGCCTACTCTTATAATTATATTCTGTTTCTAGTATTTTGACATTGTCGAAATTAAAACGATGTCCCATTTTTTGATAGTGGTTGACTAATGCACACGAATTCTTTCCTATTTTACAGTCACTCTTATAATTATATTCTGTTTCTAGTATTTTGACATTGTCGAAATTAAAATGATGTCCCATTTTTTGATAGTGGTTGACTAATGCACACGAATTCTTTCCTATTTTACAGTCACTCTTATGTTGCGTCAACTTGTGTTTCAACCACTGCTGCGTTTGTCCAATGTAACTACTGTCACATTCCATACATGGTATTCTATAGATGACATTATTTTTATATTGTAATGGTGTTTTATCCTTCATTCCAGTAAATAGTTTCGAGCTATTATGGGTATTATACTTTGCTATTTTTATTTCTGGAAAATTTTCAAATATGTTCATAATTGTCACTTTACCAACATACGGCAATCTCTTGTATTTAAATATTATATTTGCTTCTTCCGTGGGACCGTCATAGAAGTGGGTACTGTAAATAAGTTCATTTAATAGACCTCTAGGGTACCCATTATTAGCAAAGATGTCAATTAGTTTTTTTAAGTTGTTTTTTTTTTAATTTTTCCTCAGAAATATGTATAACTCGATTTTTCATTGCTATAACAGTGTTGTACTTCTGATTATTTGGATGACTAGAATGAAAGTTTACAAATCTACCAGAACAAGTTGGTTTCTGGTACCAATCCAATTCAATTTCATTATTATTATTTCTTATTACTCTGGCATCTAAAAATGGAATGCTCCTTTGGTTTTCTGTTTCCAGGGTAAACTGTAGGTGTTCATTGAATGAGTTGAATACATTCAGGGTTGTTTCTATTTGATTTTCTGGTACACTACAGATTATATCATCTACAAACTTGTATATGAAAGGAAATTTAAATGGTAATCTTGGAATGATATCATCAAACAAGTGATCCAATACAATAGTTGCTAATATGGGACTTATAGGTGATCCCATTGGTGTCCCAAAAATCTGCCTGTAGAAACTGTCATTATAGCTAAAATAAGTATTGCTAAATACGAACCTAACAAGCAACAAAAAACGTTCCTTGGTCAGAGTAGTGTTAACTGCAATAAGATGCCACTTCAGTTTAACGACCTCCACTATCAGCTCAACTGGTATGTTGGTAAAAAGAGAGACTGCATCGAGTGAAACCAATCTATAAGCGAAAATGTAAAAAAAATTTAAAGTTTTTAATTTTTAAAATTTTTTGTAGTACTCCTGATGAAGCTGTAAAATAAATGGCGAAATATTGAGTTGAAAAAAAGACAAAGGATATATATATATATATATATATATATATCGGTATATATTTATATATATATATATATATATATATATATATATATATATATATATATATATATATATATATATATTTATATATATATATATATACCAAAACAATAATGATAAGAGGAATCAACGGGTTGAAACAACGGGTCAGTTCAAATGTACTTCATTTATTCATAGTCAACGTTTCGGCTTTACATTCGAGCCTTCATCAGGACACTAAAAAGATTTGTTTAACATATTATCTAATAGATTTCTTCCATATTAAACAACAAAGACTTACCGGATAACAAGATTGAGAACGAAAATCAACATCTTAGAAAAACAGAAAAATATTTACCATATCGCATTATCTAGTTTAACATTCACACTGAACATATTTAAATGTGAATGTGAATGTTAAACTAGATAATGCGATATGGTAAATATTTTTCTGTTTTCTAAGATGTTGATTTTCGTTCTCAATCTCGTTATCCGGTAAGTCTTTGTTGTTTAATATGGAAGAAGAAATCTATTAGATAATAAGTTAAACAAATCTTTTTAGTGTCCTGATGAAGGCTCGAATGTAAAGCCGAAACGTTAACTATGAATAAATGAAGTACATTTGAACTGGCCCGTTGTTTCAACCCGTTGATTCCTCTTATCATTATTGTTTTGGTTTATCACGTACGGGGTTACTTTTTCCGCATATATATATATATATATATATATATATATATATATATATATATATATATATATATATATATATATATATATATATACATCTCTAACTCATACAGCAAGTAAAATAAAATCTGCATACTTACCTCACCATTCACTTGAGTAGAATGGATCATTCCACGCACATCTCCAGACATGTCTTTGAAAATATTTATATTCCTTTACGTTGTTTATACATTTTCGTTACTGCTGAGTGATTTTTTTTCTGAATAGAATATAATTTGAGTAATAAAAGTATTTTCAATTCTCGAGGATAGTTCTTACGAATTCTGAATAGCCAATTATAATTTGAAAGTAATGCGTCTATTTATATTTCTCGTATCTCAAACAAACATACCATAGTAGCGTTCCTAATATTATACAGAGCTAGACAGGAGAATGAAAATGCGCAATTCAAGATTAACAAATCAATTGATGCTTTCCCCGCCGTTTATAATGATCTTATTTGTGCTATTTTCATATTTAGGTTCACTACTGATCATTCTATGAATATCTCTGTTTCTGATTCAGCAGTATTGTCAAATCAAGTAAACATAAGCATTTCGCAGTTTTTTGATTTTGCGAATACACGAATACGTAGAGAAGAGTAGGTACTACCAAGTCTACATATTATGTACACGTTACACAGATGGTTTATTGTATATTTAGGCATTTAAGTGAATATGTAGCCTTTCTTGAATATCTTATCATTTATAAAGGATGGTCATACAATAATAACAATGATGTTAAGAATGCATATTTCTACATTATTTGATCATACACAGTAAATGAGCAAGATACCCGAAATGTACGTATTTGGGAGTTTGGGACATATACTTCTAGTTGATTGTGAAGTAGACAATCATATACACAGCAATAAATAGTGATGGGGTAATTTTTCTCTTATTAAATTATATTGAAATTAAAACTTCATTAGTTTACATGAAGGCAATAGATGCATTGATCAGTATTTTTTAATGAAAGAAAAACTTACATCGGAAGATATTTGAAGTACAAAATAAAGATTTCCCAGTCGTAACTAATTTTTATCTTATTTGTGTACAACTCAAAGTGCTCAAGTTGTAAAAGGCGTATGATGACTCAAATAGTAGAAGATCCGAATCTAAATCGACATTCATCGGGTTGACAATAGAATCAAACTTATTTTATAATAAATTTCGTATATGAGGAAATATATCAAGAATAGGTAGACAACAAAAATCCTGGACAGAATAATTTTAATTACTTTTTAAAAAATGAGTTTTCATAAAATTTTGCAACATAAAGATAATAATAAAATGTTATACTGGACCTAAAGTATAAAACATATAGAATGTGCAGACGTAGGGTTGACTATTATTTACCTGGACGAACTACTCGGTTGACAGGTATGAACAGGTATGTCAATACTAGTTACTTTCACTAATAGGATAATAGAAAAAAATTTACATCAGCATAAGCGCTGTTTTATTCTGAACACGATGATATAGGGTTGACTGCAAAAATCCCGGTCCTAATAGGGGTAATTTTGAAGATTTAAATTTCAACGCGTGGGGAAACGAGTGATAGAGAGATCCGAGGTAAGTATACCGTGTGATAATAAAGGACCGAACATTGCAGTTGTTTCTGATGGGATCGTGAATATAAGAAAGTGCGCATGCTCGGTATGTAAACTATATGGAAAGTAGAGACAGTACGCGTTATTTTGGAGTAGCTCATGTCTTATGAAATTATATTGCATCGAAATCACGTGTTATTCTGTATCATTGTGATAAAAATCAGATATAGAATAGGGAATATTTATTAAATTTTTTTTTTCATTTATATTATTTTTGTACTTTTGCCTTGTTCTGTAATAAAATTTTTAAATATCAGACAAGATCTTTTAGTCTATCTTTTTTGCTATTTTTTTATTTGAATTTTCGGCAATCAACTTTGTTTACCTTTAACTTTTTTCAGAAAGAGCAAAAAATTTCAAAAGTAAGTAATTGATATTTTCAATTTATTACGTTTATCATATTTTGAGTTTACAAAAACATTTCTACTTTAGATATATTATTATACTTATAAGTTAATATATATATATATATATATATATATATATAATATATATATATATATATATATATATTATATATATATATGTACTCTGATAGAAAGGATTTATTTGTATTAAAAAAATATTTGTTAATAGTTAAGAAATCATTATTAGAGACCACTTTTTAGTATTAAACAAATATTTCTTAGTATTTAAAATGATTTATTTGTATTTAATAAATCTGATATATATTTATTTAAATATCAACAAATCTTTTTAAATACTAAGAAATATTTATTAAGAACTAAAAAGTGGTCTCTAATAAACGATTTGTTAAATATTTTTGACTACAAACAAATCCTTCTATCAGTATATATATATATATATATATATATATATATATATATATATATATATATATATATATATATATATATATATATATATATATATATATATATATATATATATTTATTTATTTATTTGTTTAATTTATGTTATATTGTTTAATATTTTTGTATTATATTAAATATATTAGATTGTTACGTATGTAATTAATTAATTTGTTTGCAACATATTTTCAGTTGCTCCGAAATAACGCAAACTGAATTTAAATGTCAGTTGCTCAAAAATAACATGTACTGTTTACAATATAGAGGGTAGCAGGGGTACCTCTACTTTCCATATAGTTTACATACCGAGCATGCGCACTTTCTTATATTCACGATCCCATCAGAAACAACTGCAATGTTCGGTCCTTTATTATCACACGGTATACTTACCTCGGATCTCTCTGTCACTCGTTTCCCCACGCGTTGAAATTTAAATCTTCAAAATTACCCCTATTAGGACCGGGATTTTTGCAGTCAACCCTATATCATCGTGTTCAGAATAAAACAGCGCTTATGCTGATGTAAATTTTTTTCTATTATCCTATTAGTGAAAGTAACTAGTATTGACATACCTGTTCATACCTGTCAACCGAGTAGTTCGTCCAGGTAAATAATAGTCAACCCTACGTCTGCACATTCTATATGTTTTATACTTTAAGTCCAGTATAACATTTTATTATCATCTTTATGTTGCAAAATTTTATGAAAACTCATTTTTTTTAAAATAATTAAAATTATTCTGTCCAGGATTTTTGTTGTCTACCCATTCTTAATATATTTTCTTATATACGAAATTTATTATAAAATAAGTTTGATTCTATTGTCAACCCGATGAATATCGATTTAGATTCGGATCTTAGACTAAAACGATGTCTGGAGTGTTTGGTCATACTCGGCGTTCAATCTCGAAAGCTATTGTTCATAATTACACATCCCTTGCCTTAGTTGCACACCCCTTAGTTGAGCATTGTTGACGTTCCTTACGAAGAGACTCAGTACTCGTACAATTTCTATCAACCACAATTTCCTCTATTTTCTCAAAACAGTTTCAGATATGAGAGTATTTTGGCCAAAATATCGACGATATTTCGTTTGATCGAGCACCACTTTGGGAGGGCACTGTAGGGCAACAAACATTACGAGGTACCTATATAATGGCAAAGTTCTGAGTCTCTGGGTTATGTCCTGGAAAAGTGCACAGCATTTTCTCGTAAGGTACACGTAAAAATAGGTCTTTAGTCCTGTGGGGCTACCCAAGTGACTCTCCGACCATGCTCACCAATTTCTGTCTATTTAGAGACCATACTCGATCGTGAGACACAGAAAAATTCAGTTTTTGTCACCAGAAACGTCACCAAGTGTGACACATCAAAAAAGGTTTTGCCTATCAACTGTATGTAAATCATTAGGTTTGCAGCTCTTAGGGGCCATATGATGCAGATAAGTAGTTTTGTGGTTTTTTTTTGGGAACAAACATCTCGCTGAACCTGGATTTTTCCAAATCGTTGTTAATATTACTCATACCTGTTTCTTTTCGAAATCTAGATGCTTAATGCGATAACTGCGGCTAGGAATTTTGGTAGTTTTCCGTGGTTTTCCTCTTTAGTAATTCTGCTTCTTGACCGACATATGGGAAAAACATGAGCTTGATTTAATTAACTCATAGTCCGTCATGACTTCATTTGTTTAAGGAAAATATTTTCCTAGAAACTTCTTCCACGTAATAAAATATATATATATATATATATATATATATATATATATATATATATATATATACAGTGCTTTCATGATGAAAGGAACAAATTCATTAAAAAATTAGGTTTCTATTTCATGTTAAAATCCTCGGACAGGTCGATTAGTATTTTTATTTGGGCATTTTTCGCAATAAAAATTTTGTATACAGGGTGTCTCATTCAAGAGCTATGGCTTTGTCATTAGTTTTTTTAAAGGTAATACCCTGTATATTATTTCACTTTACAATTCTACTATAAATTCTTATCACTTTTTGTGAACATACCATATGCCTCAACTCGATGGATTGCCTGAAACGGAGATAGTGGGTAATGAGAGGTACGATATGAAAACACACAAATGTAATTACTAATTTAATTTTTACATATGTTCAATCTGTTGTCCGTTTACTTCGAGACATTTTTGAAGTCGATTCAATGTTTCCCGTTGCACATTTTCAATTACTTCTGGACTGATAAGTCTTATTTCCTGCCTGATTCTCTCTTTTAGATCATCAATATTATTTGGTCTATTCAAATAAACTTTAGACTTCAAATAACCCCATAAGAAAAAATCCAATGGGACTCAATCGGACCTCTCCGTCCTATCCATCTGTTGGGAAAAGTTGCATCAAGAAATTGTCGAACAGCGATTGAATAGTGAGGAGGTGCCCCATCTTGTTGAAACCATATCTCGTTATTAGGTATGTCAGGATCTTGTGGGTTAGGAAACAAAACAGCTAAAGCCGGAATGAGTTCGAACTGGAGAAAGTTCAAGTAGTCCTCTCCGTTTAGTGTTCCTTCAAAAAAATAGGGACCAACTATACGATTTCGAACAATCGCTGCCCATGTATTAATTTTTTGAGGCCGCTGTGTGTGGCATTCTTGCATCCAATGAGGATTCTCGGTCGCCCAATACCTACAGTTTTGTCTGTTGACGTGGCCATTTAAAGTAAAGGTGGCTTCATCAGAAAAAATTATGTTTGTAATGAAATTTAGATGTTGATTATGAATTTCAAGAATCTGCTCACAAAACTGTACTCTGCGGTCAAAATCGTCTTCTAATAATTCATGTACCAGCTTAATTTTATAGGGATGATACTTATTTACCTTAAGTATTTTATGCACGGACCCTACTGATAAATTGAAATTATTGGAAATTGTAGTAATGGATGTATGAGAGTTATCTTGGGTTTCTAGTAGAACGTTCAGCACTGTTTCTTCAGATACTCTCGGTGGTCTTCCTTTAGGTAAATCTCTAACGTATCTCCTGAATTTTGATTCAATTTTGCTGACTGTCGATCTAGTAATTGGCGGACGATCAGGATGATTTTCATTGAATAGATTGCAGACTTCTTCTTGTGAACGCACCCTATCTCCAAAACCAATCATCATAAGTACTTCAATACGTTCTCTCTCAAGTAATTGCATTTTCTTAAACAATGAAGTAGTGTAGTGCCTGGAGCGTTAAAAACGTGAAAACTGCGGACTATACAGCACCAGTGAATGAATTCAGATGGTACATGTGAAATTTCATTCTTCAGATTTAATGACAATGTTTACCTAAATTTTTTTTTGTACTTTTAATCCACATTTTAAATCTCCAGGTGCTCCACTATCTCCGTTATAATCTGGGAATCCATCAAGTTGAGGCATATGGTATGTTCACAAAAAGTGATAAGAATTTATCGTAGAATTGTAAAGTGAAATAATATACAGGGTATTACCTTTAAAAAAACTAATGACAAGCCATAGCTCTTGAATGAGACACCCTGTATACAAAATTTTTATTGCGAAAATTGCCCAAATAAAAATACTAATCGACCTGTCCGAGGATTTTAACATGAAATAGAAACCTAATTTTTTAATGAATTTGTTCCTTTCGTCATGAAAGCACTGTATATATATATATATATATATATATATATATATATATATATATATATATATATAAATAAAAATATAAATATAAATATATATATATATATATATATATATATATATATATATATATATATATATATATATATATATATATATATAAATATATATATATGTATATATCTTCCGTTCAAAGATTGACAAGACATTTTCATCTGCCTTGGACATGGTCCAGGATTCTGAGCCATACGTTAGAACTGGTATGATAAGTGGTCTGTAGATTGTTAATTTCGTCCGTAGGCTCAGATTTTGGCTTTTCAGATGTTAACTCAGGCCAAAGTTGCACTTATTCGCCAGCAATACCCTTCGATTGATTTCGCCTGTGGTGGAATTTTCGTTTGTCATGAGAGAATAGGTGAATTTTTCAACCACTTCAAAGTTAAAGTTGTCAATGCTGAAGTTTTGACCCATGTTTCAGACTCTGTTGTTTGGAGTTGATGCCTTTGCTTTCTTTATATATATATATATATATATATATATATATATATATATATATATATATATATATATATATATATATAAAATTATTAATTGTATAATTATTATTTTAACAAATGTTCAAAGAGGTGCCCATTATTCTCGATGCACAAGCGAACTCTTTCTGAAATGAGTGCTGAACTCTTAATAACATGTTCTGCGGTATGGAATGAAACTCTCTTCTCGTTCAAAATTTGAGTTTATACTTGTGCCTGCATTTTGCTTGAGATCGTATTTTCAAAAACCTATACTCGTGCTTCAAGCGAATCTACGTGTTCCTTAATAAAAAGATTTTAAAAATGCTTTTTAATTACAATACAGAATGTTCCATTTTTAAGATAAAGAAATTACTCATAAGTAAGTAGAACATAAAAACGTCTTTTTCCTGAAAATCATAAGATAACTTCATAAAAAAATAAAAAACTAAGCGAAAGATGAAACGCGTTTACTCAATAAATTTTATTTAAACCTGCGAAAAGTTAGTTTTTTGTTTCTTTATGAAGTTATGAATATGAACTTTCACCAAGTAAATGCCAATTCAATTCAAAATCATAAGAAATAGGTATAATGAATCCTGATATAGTTTTAAAGGGAATCTAATTCTGCGTCAAAATATGCCATTAAATACGGGATGTTCCATTTAACTTTAATGAAAAATGTGCCCAAACTTTGATGCAATTTTTTCACCACTCTGTACAGGGTGGCCAGATAAGAATGCAAAGTGCTGTATCTAATAAAATATTCATGGTAGAAACTTACGGTGAAAAATTTTATTACTAAAGTGGCCAAAACAAAATCCTGATAATTGTTTTTGTGTTTCCAAGATGGCCGCCAGGGGGCGTAAATGCCTTCTAAAACTTTTGAAGTGATTTTTCTCTGAAATTCACCTAGTAAATGTATCACAGAAACACATACTTTTTCAAAGTTAGCTCTATTCGAGTAATTTTTGTTCTACACTTTTTGGCGTATCTATTGAAATGAAGTGGTGGGGGGTGATTCAATGTTTTTTTGAATAAACAGCTGTAACTACTGAACGGATTTCAACAAAGTTAGTCTCGTTTGGAAAAGCATTTATTGGATCATCAAATCCATCTTATCTGTCATATGTCATGCGCGTTTTTTGATGTAATAATAGAAAATTGCTAATTTCTTTGAAAAATTAAATACAATAATATGAATTTTTTCCGATAAAAATGAAGTGTGATGATACCAAAATAGGCAAGTGAAAATCGCATCTAGGTATCTTATTTCAAGCCTAAGACATCGAAGAAAGAAAATTTAGTCATCATAAATTTCTGAAATTCTGTATTTATTCTTATTTATTTGTCTTTTTTCAAAAATCAATGAAGAAATATTATATTTTTATGGTTCTCAAATAATGAATAGTATTCTTAGTTCAAAATATCTTTAAAAAACGTGTAGGAGCATAGTAAGCAATGAAAATAATATGCAAGTGCAAGGTAGTCAGAATATCTGGTGTAATCACGTAAAAATTCAGTTTCACTTTTCGTGTTATTGTCTTTGTTTCTGAATCAACAGAATAATTATTCTAGTGTTAATTATTCATGACGAATTTCAACTCTTAGCATAATCACTAGTAATGATCCAGGAATTCCTAGTTTGCTAGTATGTTTCTTCTTGACTCACTGAATTAAGATATAATTATTGGAATTTTTCAGGTTCACTAAATGTTTGAAATAGGTTACTGAATTAAATATTTTCAATTTCAGGGATGGAAGTAGAAAACAATATCCTGCTCATCCGTGAAAATGAACAATTTTTTAATGGAAAAGTTTATGGTTACTTATCTAATTATTTAATTTCTCAAATTTATATGATTTGCTTCAATAATTTACTGCAGTTTTCTCAATAAAGTTTTGTCCTTTTTTAGTTCAGGTTTTTAATTTCTCCTCTCCAATAGAGCTTCGTACATGTACGTTATATATATATATATATATATATATATATATATATATATATATATATATATATATATATTATATATATATATATATATATATTTATATATATACATATAGACATATAGACATATATTTATATATATATATATATATATATATATATATATATATATATATATATATATATATATATATGTATGTATATATATATATATATAAATATATATATAACTATATATATATATATATATATATATATATATCTATATATATACATATATATATCTATATATATATATATATATATATATATATATATATGTGTTTATATATACCTGGTGTAAATGAGTGATGGGCCACCCCTATATATAAATTTTTAGTGTATTCTTCGATTTTATTGAAATTTGGGTGGTTCATCTCAGACATATATTTTTACATATTTTGATTCTGAGGCTTCAAATACATTCATTCCATCTGTCAAATGTCAATTCTAGCGCCGATTCAATTTTGTTTTTCTCTCTAGTTTTTTGAGTTTCACCAAGCCTGTTATTGCTAACATTTATCACATAGTTTTATATATTTATATATATATATATATATATATATATATATATATATATATATATATATATATATATATATATATATATATATATATGTATATATATATAAGTATAACAATTCTTCTTGGCCACTCCAAGAACCAATTATCTCATACAATCGCCTATTAGATACATGTGTTTCTTGTTCAATGAGGATTCTGATAGTTGTGATATGAACTTTGATACATTCGCAGGCATAAATCGAGAATTTTTGGAATATCTAGAGAGGTAGACATAAATTGTATCAACTTCTTATCGTTTCTTAAGTATGAGCTATGAAACTGTATTCATACCCTATTGTACTTTTTTTATAAATTTTATTTATTGTAATACTTATATTCTGGAGCCGCTTCTGCGAGTTTTTTTAGTTAATTTAAAATATTTTCGGTAACTGGTTTTTTATCGCCTGATTATTATTATGAGACATCAAAAAGAATTAGGAATATTGTGGTCCAGAAAGTTTATAACCAGACAATTCGAATAACATTACATTTCAATAGGAAATATTTTTCTATACTTACCACTATTGAATTTTTCTTCGAAGTAAAGGCAATCAAACTAGTATAATTTTCTACATTATATCAGGAACCACAACATCAATAGAATGGACACCATCTGAAAATTAAGAGAACTTAAATATTATTTATATCATTGCATCATTCATTTAAAAATGACTGCTGAATCCATTATCAAAAATGAAAACTAAATCAATAACGCAAGAACATATTGAGGATATCTCAAAATATCAATCCGATTGAACTATTCTAACTGCACAGAACCCATCGAAAAAACTAAAGAAAGAAATCATTAGATGCCAATTTATCAATTTTCGTAACATGAGAATGAGAACTTGTTTTTTATGAATTCAGTTTTGTTGAATTAAAATGATTCTAAGAAGACTATATATGCTGTCTCATCTTTGGGGCTTTGAAATTCAACAATCATATTATTTACAGATATTTGATCAATTTACGTATTTCTCATGAGGATACAGTTAATATGAGTCCTACATTCAAGAAACACAAATATAACACAAAAATATCCAGCATCAACATATTATTGCCAACACTACTTTTTTAGGATGCTTTATATAGATATATATATATATATATATATATATATATATATATATATATATATATATATATATATATATATATATATATATATATATATATATTGTCACGTTGAGTACGTAAATAATATATATCAATATAATATATTCAATAAAATATACGAGGTTCGTTATTACCATATTTTAATTAATTAATTATTTAAGTGTGTTCAGTAATATAAAAAGGAGAGTTCACAATTATAGTCACATTTGTATGCTACATACCATCATTAAATGTTTAAGTTACATACCTTACAACTGAGCCGGGGCAAATATCAACTTGTCTACATCGTGTGGCTGTGAGTTTTCAACACGATGGAAATTTGGAAAAAACTAAAGCTTGAAGAGCTGAACTGAAAGCCGAAAACTGAAAACTGATTTGATTTTGAATTTGTCGCGATATTTATCTGTTTGGCGTACGTGACTATTTGATCAAAGAAAATGCTGACTTACTTCCAGAGCGGAAGTGAGCCAGACGCCAAAGCTGAATTTACTTCGCGAATTATTCCATTCGATTCAAAAGAATAATTTAAATTAAAATAATTTATTGGCTTATTAGATATATATTTGACATTTGCCCCCGCTTCGGACACTTTGGCCCCCAAAGTGAACATAAAACAAAAATCTGAAATTGAGACAAAAAATACAATCAAAACATAAAGACTGAAATCCAACAAAATTACATGTAAAACATCGATCTGAGATTGGGATGCATAATAAATCACAAAAAAACATTGATGTAAGACAGAATATGAAAATATTGATCTGAGACTGGAATATAATATAAAATACAAAAAATATAATGCTGAGCCTGGAATACAAAATAAAATACAAAAACATTTTCGTGAAACGATATAAGTGGAAAAAAATTAAAGAAAAAAACGAAACAATGAGATGCAAATACAAGTCGGCACAACTGACCCTGGTAACAGTACGGCACTGGTCACGCAAAGTTTTCACTAATATTTTATGTAATAGTAAAGCACTATCGCGAGATATGTATCGTGAGACACCAAGAGGGTTTTTAAAAACTGTTTATTTCATTTATTACAATAATGGTGAAGTTACTATATACTAAATGAATATAACAGAGAGATGTGTTCTCTTCAAGAGTAAGCTTAGAAGTGCTGAAGGCTAATACAATTGGTTATAACGTAAACTTCTTATCTATAATATAAAAATAGGTTTCTAAGAATAACCGTGCAGACTTGCAGTTTATTATATATACGCTGCACTTTAAGGGTATGTAACTCCTCCATCCCTAAGTCGAAAAAATGAAGGATTTATTTTTGCGTTGGCTATTGACGGCTGCTTCGGCGTCTTCTTGAGGTTCTTGTAGTTCAATTTCTTCCTTTATGGTCCTTGGTGTTGATCGTTGTTTCCATAAAATGTAAAATATTGAAGTTATTAGCAGAATGACGATTATTAAAATTGTTGAAGTTATTGAAGTCGAAATTTTGTTCGGAATACTGGGTTTTTCAATTGGTGTTAGCTGCTTCGCTAAATTATTTATTTCATAAAGACTATCAAAGTCTATTTTCGATATATTTGAGCTTTGAAAGCTGCTTCTGCTTCTTGTTACTGATATTTCAACTTTTGGTAGAATGAGTGGTGTTCCTTGTCGAATTTGTTCATTATTTTTGAATTTCAAATGGTTAATTGATATTTCGCAATCCTTTGGAATCTTGATTAAAGAAGGATGGTTGATTTCCAGGAATTGATCTCTTGTACATCTTGATAATATACGGTTCGATTTTGCCGGTATAATAAGTACTTCGTCTCTGGTTACTTGTTCAATTATAGATTGTGGTGAGATCGGTGGTAATACATTGATTGGGTGGTATTCCATCGAGTAATTGAAGTGTACAGTTGTCTTCTAGGATTATGTTATCTCTGCAATAGTAGATGTCTTCGATTGTTGGACATTCTTCTTTTTGTGCTAAAGCTTCTTGTGACGTTCGTGCCAAATAGGGATAGGTTGGGGTAAAAATTTTATTATGTTGGATAACTGGGTAAATGTGATAAAATTCAAGGATTTTTGGTCTCATGATTGGAATATGAATTGCAAATATAATTTTATTTTCTGTGAAAGTTACCTGAGTCCCTAATAATTGATAGTACGTTAAAATATTTTTGAATTTTGGAATCTGTGACGATTCATATATTTTAGTTAAATAAGTTATCATTTCTTTAATCTCTTTGCTAGAAATAATTGAATGATGGATTGAATTGAATCTTGCGAATAAAATTGAATTTTCAATATTATCTATAAAGGATATCATATTTTGACAATCTAAATTTATTTGACTTATAGTCCCTTGGAAAGTGATGTAATTTTCATAAGTTTCCATTGTAGTTTTAATTACCAATTGAAACTTTCTCAAATTATTCTGTAATTTGATTTGATTTTGCCAGAGTGTATTTAATGATTTATTATAATGATTTATTAATCTTGTATACAGTGACACCTGTAGGTTGACCTCGTGTAAAATTTCTTTTTGTTTACTTTGTAAGATTTCTATTGCTTTATTATATTTTTCGCCATCGTCAGAATCTAGGTTTCTGAATAACCATTTGTTTAATTTACCTATACCGTAATCCTCGTTTTGTTCGAATGTGTGGTGAAATATTTTCAATTTTTCTCTGTAGCGTTTGAATTAAGAATTCTGTTCTACTTAACATTCCGCTTACTAGGCCGTGATATGAGATAGGATTTTCATTTGAACTGTTTACATTTACGACTCTCCGTCTAACTTGAATGAAGTTATTGTTCAAAGCATCTGCTTGTCTGACTATTTCGCTTAAATCTAAGTAATGAATAAATGAATGCTTAGTATAAATTATTTTGCATGCTCCTAATCTAATGGGGAATATAAGGCGATTCAGCTTTGTTACGCTGATTTCTCCGTCGTTGCTATCAATTGTCGCTATTCGACATGCCAGGTATACCAGGGTCATCCAAAACTTCATTTTCCTGTACCTGTAAAATGTTTGGATTTATTTTTCGTGCTAGGCTTTTATAATATGTGCTTTTGTCTGTCTTTAGTAAAATACCGTCTTCTTTAATTATTTCAAATGGGGTAAATTTAGTTATAAAATGAATTCAATTATTTTAGGGTAAAATAGAATGTTTAATTAACTGATTGACTGATAATTCTTTGTTATTTTCTCTAAAACATCAAAAATGTTCAATAAGGGTTGAGTGAGATAGTTCTACTGGTGAATTTGAATTATTATTTTTCGCAATAGTAAAATGTAACTCAATTTTATGAAGTTAACGAAAGTCTCCTAAGTCATGATTTTTAAATTCCGTACCGTTGTTTGCTGTTATTTTATTTTATTCGATTCCTATGATAGAAGCGTTTATTTCGTGGATTTTTATTCTTAATGCGTCCAATGATTTTCCTAGGTATTTTCTGGTATTCTTCCTTGATTTTTGCTCGAGATTTGGGCTTAAAGTAAATCTCTTCATTTTTATTTAAGTCTTTTTGACCTTTTTGTTTCTTAATTAAATTTTTAAGATCTGTTGCTTTTCTTTCCGTATTTTCGTTACAAATCAAACTTATCTGATATTTATAGGGGTTTAAATCTTTATCCGTTATTGGGGTTGGTAATATTGAATTTTCAATAGATGTGTGCACTTTTACCGAGATTTCTGGTAGTGTGAATATTTTTCCAAGTGCATCTTGTATTATCTGATCTAATTCATCAAGATTCTCGTTATTTAATTGACCTGTTACTTTTTGTGGAATTTGTGAATTTGTATAAATTTTTATTTGTATATCGCAATTCGAGAATACGTATTTAATCATTTCATAAATTAGATTCCAATCTAATTTATCAAGTCCTGACGATATTTTCGGAAAGGCAATATGTTTATCTCTGTTTTGTAAGCATAATAGTTTTAAAGACAATAATGAAGAAAATACATTTTCGTATGTTGGTTTATCAAAGAAATTATTTTTAGTTATGAGGTAGTAAAGCGTTCTGTTTTGGTTACGTATACAAGCAACTTGGCCAACATTTTTATTTTGTGAAAGTAATTCTGTAACATTATTATATTTAATTTTGAACTGCAGGGCGATGCCTTTATTCATATGGAAATCTTTACTTACACAGTGACTGAGAGAAAAATTGGTTGGTGCATTGAATAAATTATCATTCTCTTCTGTTATATTATCACTATTTATTCGTTTATGCTGAAATTGAATAAGAAATTTTTCATATGATAATTGACTGTTTTTATGTTCATTATTTTCAGGATGTTTTTCCCGATATTTATAGGTTTTCGACTGATTTGGAGCTTCCTGTTTTACTTCAATACTATGTTTACTTCCTATTTTATAAACAATAAGGTACTTGTATGCTATAACATTGTCCAAAAGCTCTTGGGATAATTTTGTTCGTTTTCTAGTAATAATTTTCTTATCCAAATAGGAGAATGGGTACGCAGCAAGGGGTTTTATTAAATTTGTTGTAATAGGCCTATTCGTGGTATTTATTATTTCTACTTTTGCGAAACCTCTTTTTGCTACTGTTAAAATTTCGGGTACATGTAATTTTCCTACTTCTTGTTCATCTATTAATATTTCACCATTAGGAATTGTTACTGGGAGGTTTTTAATTAATTTTTCATAAGGTCTTATAGTGAACTCGAACCTTTTATCTTCGGGTATTCTGAATTTGATAGGAATGGCAACATTGTCATTAAATAGCACGCCATTGGAAAAGTCTATATTTAGATTCATATTCATGATATCTTTTAATCCTAAGATTCCGTCAAAGAATTCATGGAAGTCATATAAGATAAATTCAATATGATAATTACTGCTGAACTCTGCAAACGCAGGAATTTTCGCTTGATATTCGATTGTTCTCTTTGCGAATGCTGATGTAATATCTACATTACTATGGTATATACATTTGGGATAATAATTTTCTGCAAATCTAGGTCGGAGAAATGACCTACTAGTGCTTGTATCAATAAGTAATTTCATTTTTGGATTTTTAATTTCTATATAAGGCAAAAGGGTTGTTTGAATTTAATTCTATACTGTCTGAATTTCCGAGGCTTGTTCGCGAAAATTTTTGATTTCATTAGTTTTATTTTGATATATACCGAGTGTTTAAAATATCGGTTTCATTTACTTGATTTAGATCTTATTCTGGATCGTATACGGGGTTTACATTTAAATGTTGCTCTTCTTGATCATAATAATTCATATAGAATTCTTCCTAAATAAAATTTTTGTGTTGGTTATAATTAGCAAAAATGATTGTTTCCGCATGGAACATTGGTTTGATTATTTTGTCTATATGGCTGTTGATAATTCCATTGATTATAGTTTGGTAGATTTTGATAATTTGCTTTCTGGAATATATTATTTTGTTTGAAAGAATCATCACGTGGATAATTGTTACTAAAATTACCATATAATTTTCAAAAAATTATTAAATTTATCAATGTAGGCAATTGCATCCTCGAGAGACTCTGGTTTCTTAAGGTGCATGTTATTTCTCAAGACACCAGTGGATCCTGCAATAAATGTGTTTAAGGTTATTTTATCGCAATAAGTATAATGAAACATTATTTCTTCTCTTTGATGGGTTGTGTCGTTGACTATTCGTTGGTTTACATGACTTCGTTAATACCTGAAGGCGTGTTCCAAAATCATGCATTGTCTCATTTTTAAATGGTCGTGTCCTTGTTAATTCTTGTATCATACAGTTTAAATCGCGTCTGTCTGCGAAGCATTGTTGTAAAGCGGCTTTGATATCGTTCCAAGAAAGTAATTCTGCACGATTACCTACAAATATTTCCGCTCTACCAATTAACTTTCCGTGAATACACTCAAAAATTAATTTATTTAAATTTGCGTCGTTATGTACTCTGCATCTTTCAACAAATTTATCACAGTTTCTGATAAATCTATTGAGAGTATTCGCGTCACCATCATATGGTTTAATATTCTCTTATTGAAATTCGAAAAGATCCCAATTAATTCGGGCGGTTTCTGGAACCTGAACCGGGGGAACTACCGGCGGAACCATATTTCTAGTTAAATTTATATTGTCACTTAAATTTCTTGAATTTGAAGAAGTTGATTCTTCTTTTATTGATAACTATCAATATATAAATATATCTATATATAAAAATTATTTAATAAATCTTCAACTGTGTTCATTCAATTATTTACCAGCAAGGGTTTATTATTTACTTTGAATTCTTAATTATTCCTTTTAATTTCTTAATAAATTCTTTGTTTTCTTAAAATTATCTCCCTATACTTGAAAAAAAAGTAAGGAAGGCGATTAATTAATGAAATCCTTTAATTTCTTATTATTATCTCCCTAAACTTGAAAAAAAGGTAAGGAAGGCGAAAGGAACTATTTGGCACTTACAGTTTTCAATCTGAAGCACGTAGTTTCTTCCCTGACTTCTGCTACTCTTGCGTCTTGGTTCTCGAAGTGTAGATTCTTGTTTCTGGATACGGCTTCGATGTAGAAACACCTAGTTGTGGAAATTCGGTCCTTCAGCAAAATGCGATTTCTTCTTTTACACAACTGCACGTATCCTACCGACTGCGCCAGATATGTATCGTGAGACACCAAGAGGGTTTTTAAAAACTGTTTATTTCAATTATAATAATAATGGTAAAGTTACTATATACTAAATGAATATAACAGAGAGATGTGTTCTCTTCAAGAGTAAGCTTAGAAGTGCTGAAGGCTAATACAATTGGTTATAACGTAAACTTCTTATCTATAATATAAAAATAGGTTTCTAAGAATAATAGTGCAGACTTGCAGTTTATTATATATACGCTGCACTTTATGGGTATGTAACTAACTTCAATTTTTTTGTTGAAGAAAATGAATTCATGCCATTGTATCTCATTAATGGAAGAATTACGAAATGTCGTTAAAATGCCATTAAAATAAAATAGGCCATGAATTATGGTAATTTCGTTCCGAACGACTTATATCAACTAGCTGTAAATGATGAGATATGTATTCTAATAGGTAAGTATTTATATACAGTGCTTTCATGATGAAAGGAACAAATTCATTAAAAAATTAGGTTTCTATTTCATGTTAAAATCCTCGGACAGGTCGATTAGTATTTTTATTTGGGCATTTTTCGCAATAAAAATTTTGTATACAGGGTGTCTCATTCAAGAGCTATGGCTTTGTCATTAGTTTTTTTAAAGGTAATACCCTGTATATTATTTCACTTTACAATTCTACGATAAATTCTTATCACTTTTTGTGAACATACCATATGCCTCAACTCGATGGATTGCCAGAAACGGAGATAGTGGGTAATGAGAGGTACGATATGAAAACACACAAATGTAATTACTAATTTAATTTTTATATATGTTCAATCTGTTGTCCGTTTACTTCGAGACATTTTTGAAGTCGATTCAATGTTTCCCGTTGCACATTTTCAATTACTTCTGGACTGATAAGTCTTATTTCCTGCCTGATTCTCTCTTTTAGATCATCAATATTATTTGGTCTATTCAAATAAACTTTAGACTTCAAATAACCCCATAAGAAAAAATCCAATGGGGTTATGTCCGGTGATCTTGGCGGCCACTCAATCGGACCTCTCCGTCCTATCCATCTGTTGGGAAAAGTTGCATCAAGAAATTGTCGAACAGCGATTGAATAGTGAGGAGGTGCCCCATCTTGTTGAAACCATATCTCGTTATTAGGTATGTCAGGATCTTGTGGGTTAGGAAACAAAACAGCTAAAGCCGGAATGAGTTCGAACTGGACAAAGTTCAAGTAGTCCTCACCGTTTAGTGTTCCTTCAAAAAAATAGGGACCAACTATACGATTTCGAGCAATCGCTGCCCATGTATTAATTTTTTGAGGCCGCTGTGTGTGGCATTCTTGCATCCAATGAGGATTCTCGGTCGCCCAATACCTACAGTTTTGTCTGTTGACGTGGCCATTTAAAGTAAAGGTGGCTTCATCAGAAAAAATTATGTTTGTAATGAAATTTAGATGTTGATTATGAATTTCAAGAATCTGCTCACAAAACTGTACTCTGCCGTCAAAATCGTCTTCTAATAATTCATGTACCAGCTTAATTTTATAGGGATGATACTTATTTACCTTAAGTATTTTATGCACGGACCCTACTGATAAATTGAAATTATTGGAAATTGTAGTAATGGATGTATGAGGGTTATCTTGGGTTTCTAGTAGAACGTTCAGCACTGTTTCTTCAGATACTCTCGGTGGTCTTCCTTTAGGTAAATCTCTAACGTGGCCGTATCTCCTGAATTTGATTCAATTTTGCTGACTGTCGATCTAGTAATTGGCGGACGATCAGGATGATTTTCATTGAATAGATTGCAGACTTCTTCTTGTGAACGCACCCTATCTCCAAAACCAATCATCATAAGTACTTCAATACGTTCTCTCTCAAGTAATTGCATTTTCTTAAACAATGAAGTAGTGTAGTGTCTGGAGCGTTAAAAAACGTGAAAACTGCGGACTATACAGCACCAGTGAATGAATTCAGATGGTACATGTGAAATTTCATTCTTCACATTTAATGACAATGTTTACACCTAACTTTTTTTTTGTACTTTTAATCCACATTTTAAATCTCCAGGTGCTCCACTATCTCCGTTATAATCTGGGAATCCATCAAGTTGAGGCATATGGTATGTTCACAAAAAGTGATAAGAATTTATCGTAGAATTGTAAAGTGAAATAATATACAGGTATTACCTTTTAAAAAAACTAATGACAAAGCCATAGCTCTTGAATGAGACTCCCTGTATACAAAATTTTATTGCGAAAATTGCCCAAATAAAAATACTAATCGACCTGTCCGAGGATTTTAACATGAAATAGAGACCTAATTTTTTATTAAATTTTTTCTTTTCATCATGAAAGCACTCTATATATATATATATATATATATATATATATATATATATATATATATATATATATATATATATATGTATATATATATATATATATATATATATATATATATATATATATATATATATATATATATATATATAATATATATATATATATATATATATATATATATATATATATGTATATTCGTTTGGTGTTTGGTACCTGTTTTCTTATATTGTAATTAGATTAATAAATAATTACCAAAAGTTTTGTTTCATCGAAATAATTTTGGATAAAAGTTTCCTCCTCTCTCAGAATTAATTTATATCAAGAAAAATTTGCTATTTTTATTATTATTATTGACATGAATGAATACTGAGGAAGGAGGAAACCTTTGAAACGGTACTTGAAAATTATTTTATGGAAACTAAATTTGTAATAATTGTTTTACCCTGTACTATCGAATAAAGTCTAATTATTATATATATATATATATATATATATATATATATATATATATATATATATATATATATATATATATATATATATATATATATATATATGTATATATATATATATATATAATAATCAGATTTCATTTGATAGTACAGGGTAAAACAATTATTACAAATTTAGTTTCCACAAAATAATTTTCAATTACCGTATATATATATATATATATATATATATATATATATATATATATATATATATATAAGTTTGAGTTATCGCCTAGTTATGTAGGAATCAAACTTTAAAATCGTCTCCCCCAAGGGATTAGGTCTTTAGATTTATTATGTTTCAAGAAGGAAATTAAGAAGATTCTGTTGAAACACTGCTTTTACAGCTTAAAAGAGTATTTTTCAGTTGAATTCTGTTAGTCTTTCTCCTAATAAGTTAATTTGTTACTTGTTAGGTTAATATGTATATTTAGTATGTGACGTGTCCTATACATTTATGTAATTTCTGAAAGGATAAATATATATTATTATTATTATTATTATTATTATATATATATATATATATATATATATATATATATATATATATATATATATATATATATATATATATATATATATATATATACAGGGTTAGAACTATTTAGAGAGGTACTACAGGAATATCGAAAACCGTTAGAAATACAGGGTGGCTTAAATTACGAAAAAGTTGCGTTATTTCGGAATGAGTGTGTTGGTGTAAACAGAACCAAAATATCTCCAATGGTTCTCGAGATATCTCGAAAAAACTAAAAATCGAGATTTTTTTTTTCCTTGTATTTCATTTGTTTCTGAAGATAACTTCACGAAATTTGGTTTGTAGCCATTATTCAACATAGCAATTCTACTGGTGTTATCAGATTTTTTCTATTCACCATTGTTTCAGAGACGAGATAGTTAACTTTTTGTTTCTTATGGATGCCATGTTGGTTCTCCTTATGGAGTAATAAAAAAAAAATTACGAATTCAACAATGTATCACACATTACAAAAATGAAGAGTCTAGTTACGCAAATTCGAACTTCTTTTTATTTTTTTGTTTAAGTAGTAGGCTGGTGCCAGAATTGTCAAATAACTTTGTTGACAGTTGTAATATGAAACCATCACTTGAGCTTTGTAAAAACCTGAATCCTGTTTGATCAGTAACGCCCTATTAATTACATAAGTAATGAAATATTCGTTGTCGGAAAAGCAAGACACATGTTTGATACTTAAATACGCGCATATAGAAACTCCAGAATAGCATCTGAAAGTTATTTGCAAAAATATCCAGAACGAATGCAGCCGAATTGTACCATTTTCCAAAAACTGGACAGATGTTTGAGGGAAAATGGTAGTTTAGAAAAAAAGAGAGGCCACATAACCGCTACACATAATGAAATCATTGTGCTTGCTCAAGTTCATATGAACCCAGAAACTTCCACAACTGCAGACGCTAGGAAATGTGGTATGTCGCAAAGAGGCGTATCAAAATTTTTAAATTACACGATTACAAGTTTACTATAGTACAAGGGTTACAACAGGGCGATCATCAAAACAGATTGAATTTCCGTAACTGGCTTTGTCAAAAATTAATAAAATATCCTCAATTCCCGACAAAAGTTCTTTGGTCGGATGAATCCACATTCACTAACAATGGTGTATTTAACCGGAGAAATCATAATCACTGGGCCAATCCAAACCCACATTTAAAATATGAGTCAAGACATCAAATTAGATTTAGTGTTAATGTTTATTGTGCTATATTGAATAACCAGATAATTGGACCCTACTTCATCGATGGTACATTAAATGGACCCAAGTATTTAGATATTACCTACTGCAAAATTAAGTAGAATAATTTCTACAGGCATTGCCAGTTGTACGCTATGTAGAGTGTTGGTATCAGCATGATGGTGCTCCAGCGAATAATAATTTGGAAGTCAGGGAATTTTTGAATACTAGATTCGGCGAACAATGGATTGGGAGAAACGGACCCATTAACTGGCCGGCTAGATCTCCGGACATGAATCCGATGGATTACTTTTTTTGGGGAGTCTTAAAGGACTATGTTTATCCAGTCCCCTTACATAATACAAATGAAATTCACAACAGAATAATAGAAGGAATTAGATCCATATCTCCTGAGCAAATTCGAGCGGCTATCCAGGGAATTTCAGAAAGAGAGAGGTTGTGCATCATTAACGAAAAAAAAATAACCATTTTCATTATATTTGAAAATTAACTTTTTTATTATAAATTTTTTGCTCTTGTTCGATTTGTGTTTTTAATAAAAAAAGATTTGTTTAACTGAACTGATATATGATTTTTTGTTTGATACATAATACACAGGAAAAATGTTTTACATTTAAAATTAAATAAATGACAAGTGAATCACTATCCTTTTCACGAAGTTTTAACAAAAACTTAATTTTAGCTGTGTGAATTCATATTTTTGTAAGGTGTGATACAATGTTGAATTTGTAATTTTTTTCTTTATCACTACATAAGAAAAACCAACATGGCGTCCATAAGAAAAAAAAAGTTGACTATCGCGTCTCTGTAACAATGGAAAATAGAAAAAATCTAACAACGCCGGTAGAATTGGCTATGTTGAATAATAGCTACAAACTGAATTTCGTGAAGTTATCTCCAGAAACAAATGAGTTACAGAGAAAAAAAGAAAATCTCGATTTTTAGTTTTTTTGAAATATCTCCGGAACCATTGGAGATATTTTGGATCTGTTTGCACCATCACACTCAGTCCTAAATAACGCAACTTTTTTGTAATTCAAGCCACCCTGTATTTCTAACGGTTTACGATATCCCTGTAGTCCCGCTCTAAATAGTTCTAACCCTGTATATATATATATATATATATATATATATATATATATATATATATATATATATATATATATATGGTAAAAATATATGAGTTCTCGCAAATGAAAAAGGGCCAACTAGTGTTGATACACAACCAATGTGTCAATAATGTCTACATATATTTCGGATATCAATTTACATCCTTCCTCAGGACAATATGAATGTAAAGTGTTAAAAACAAAAATATTGAAACACACAATCAATTATAGCTCATAATTTACGAGGTTTTATGTAAATATAACAATGGAACAAATGCATTGTTGAATTGAAAAATTTAAACTTTTTATTAGCGTCTAAACACGCCCATCTATGGAAGTTATCTACAGTTGTGCGGTTTTCCCGAGGGTTTTCCTTGTACTCATACAAACAGCAAAATTAAATTAGCGTACTTCACAATAATTTATTTGAGTAGAAAGAATCATTGCTCACACAACTCAAGACATGTCTTTGAAAATATTCATCTTTCTTTACATTGTTCTATACGTTTTGGTTACTGCTGAGTGCCATCATTATGCGATCAAGTTTGTGAGGAGATGCCCTGACGGAATGATTCGAGACTATTTTGGCGATTGTGTAGAGACCAAGTTTTGGTGAAAAAGGTAGGCGAAACAAAATTATTTTTACCAAACAGTAATTCTTTTTAATTGAATATGTCAATGAAGCTTAAGCATTATACGTAGCTACGTAGTTTGATTTCAGAATAAAAATGAGCTATTTCAGATTCATAACATCAATTAATAACATTTTAATTTAGAATAATTTAATTTTTGCAATAATAGGTTCAATAATCTCTCCTGTAGTCAGTCTTGATAATGGGTTCATAACTCGAAGCTTGTCGTCTATTCGTTACTGCTAAATACAGTATCTAACTATTTTTTATTTTTCACTTGTATATTATATGTTTATTTCACCTTGGATACGGTTGCTATAAACACACTCATTATGCCCTAGGCCATTACGCCCGCATTTGCGGGCATAATGGATTCAAAACGCCCGCTCATTGTACTAGGAGAAATTAAGCAAATTTCATTGATTGAATACTTCATAATCCTCATCGTATCCGACTCTGGATTTCTCCGGCAATTAATTATTCGCAGCTTTGGCTGCATTTTCTATGATATTCTTGGGTAAATTCATTTTCATTTTCATTATTTCTATAAGACTACACAAAGAAAGCATGATGACAAAAATATTCACAAACGTCAAACTAGCTACAAATGACATGCCTACTATGAGAAGGAAAATGGATAGGAGCAATGAAATGATTTTAAAATCGCTTTTTCATCATAATATAATAATTTTTTCGTGAAAAATAAAATCTTGTATGCACCGCGTGCGTTACTAGATCCTTATGCCCATAGGGATCTATATAACGCACTTGATACATAAATAACTATTATATAGTGAAACATAAGCCAAGTGTTTTTTATTTTAAAATTTATACTTTATTCTTTATGATGTTTCACCAAGTTATGTGCGAGAATTCAATCTCAGTTATCGATAATCTTATTCAATGCTTATCGCTGTTTCTGAATAAGAAGAATGTAAATGCCCTTCAGGTCGTAAAAATAAATGAGTAATACTATCAAATGAAATAAGCATTAAGAATTTCGCAGTTTTCAGAATGTGTAAATAAACATACATAAAGAAAAGTAGTAGGTATACCAGTTTAAGTCTACTTTGTTGCATCTTGCGCGAGTATATTGTACGTTTAGACTCAATTTTAACCTGATAAATACGTATACGTTACACTGATGGTTGATTGTATATTTAGATACAGAAAAATAAATAATAATATCGAAACTAGGAATTCAAGTGAATATATAGCCTTTCTTGATTATCTTTTTATGTATATAGGATGTTCATCATATAATTATAATAAGTAATTTTAAGAACGCTCATTTGTAAATATTTGAAATATACATATGTACTCTGAAATGTAGATACCTAAAATATTTACATATATCTTGAGAGAGAGAGAGAGCTTTATTTGAGTTTTAATTACATAATTAAAAACTCACGTCAAATCATTTACTTAAAATAATGTACAAAAATTTCACAATCGTATCAAAAATTACATCAGTTTTAAAACATACAATAAAATACGCTAAAAATTTAAAAACCACCTACTTAATGAGTACGGCTCAATATCACATAATTATTTAAATAAATTTCCCTTAAATTGTTTTATCCTGCAGGACTTGAACTCATCTGGAATTTTGTTATAAAACATTATAGACGCATAATGCGGCCCTATTTCAGTGAGAGCTTTTTTGTGGTATCTCCCAATTTTATGTCACCATATCGGGTGGGGTATTTATGATTGAAGTTTAATTTTTAAAATTTATCTTCATTTCGATATACAAACAAGACACATTCATGAATGTATATGCCATATACAGTTAGTAGTTTATTGCCCTTAAAAACACCTTTGCAAGTTGTCATGAAATCGATCTTGAACATTGTCCTTATTATGCGTTTTTGCATTATAAATACTCTCTACAGCCGTGGGCTTGGACCCCACGCTACAATAGCGTGTATCAAATTTGAGTATACGTTTCCATAGTACTAGTCGAGTCGGACTGACATGAAAATTATCAAAAAATGATAAAAAAGAGTAGCTGCAATTTTATGACTGATTTGAGGGCCTAATATCATATTAAGTTCTATTTTATGAAATGCAACGATTTTCAAGTCTGGAAAATTGTTTATAACAACGTTTTTGTGCAAAAAAACCGTATTTTTTCAAATTTTCGATTATATTTCGGAAACTATAGGTTATGGAGGAAAGTGCTTCATATGCCAAATAATTGTCATTGAGAAACCTTCAAAACTAGACCTGCTAAATCAAAATCGATCAATTTGTTTAAAAGTTATAGCAAATTTAAGGCTAAAAAGGCGTTTTTTTTTAAAATTTTTATAAACAAATAATTAAACATTTTATTGTTTCATTGAGGCCGTAAAAGTGTGAGTTTTCATGTATTTGAAAAGTGTGCGCAAGGTGGGCGATGTGCTATGAATAGTTGTTGCACAATTCTATTTGTTTATCCCGTTTTTGTGAAATTGACCCAATTTCAACCGTTTATTGTGGAAAAAGTTATCAACTTACAGACCTCTAGGAGGTCCCATTTTGAAGGTAATACAATCTACTTGTAATCGCCAATCTCAGAAAGTTAATTTTTTTTCGAAAACTATTTAAAAATTAGCAATAAACAAATGTTACAGTTTGAACCGTTTTTTGTTTATAAATAAATACGATAATTTGCAAAGTATAAGGAATATGTGTTCATCAGTAGTACCATTGGAAAGCTGTTAAAAAAACACCCACTCAAAAAAAAACAAAAGAAGTTTGATGATCGGCTTCATATTTCTCACGCAGCATCACAGACCAAATCAAATAAGAAGTACGGTCGTCAAAAGTATATAAATATTATTCCTTACACAAACTGTATTCTTGTTAATAGTTCAATTAAGCTGTGGTGAAGCTATATTTTCACTTAAAGTATACTATATTGTAGTCATGCATAACAGAAAATTTTCAGAATTATTAATAATGCAAAAAAACCCGCGATAAATCAATGAATTATTTAAGCAACACTTTTTTCCGCAGTTTAAATACATTTTGAGTATATGAAAATTGCGCCATTGTTATTTTTTCGTCGAGCTACCCCAGATTAAAAAAAAAAGAAGAGATAATGCGAATTTTTTTTTGTCCGCTCGATTTTGAAGCTCCGCATCGCGCGCGAGAAATTCAGGCGCTGCGACTTTCTCTCACCCCCACCACTCGGCTCTCGTGAAGCGCAGAGAATGTTTCCTTGATATATTGCTCTCGGAACTAAATAATTAACAACGAAAGTTTATGCAAAATGTCGGATCATAAAGTTGGAAATGTCGCCTACCAAATGTGAAAATTTCAGCTCAAAATGTTAATAAACAACGGAGTAATGATTTAAAAAAAAAAAGAAGCTATCTTGGTTCCTAGAGGTCGTAGAAACTTTCTTTTTTTTTTAATGTGTGTTTTTTTAACAGCTTTCCAATGGTACTACTGGTGAACACATATTCCTAATACTTTGCAAATTATCGCATTTATTTATAAACAAATACGGTTCAAAATGTAACATTTGTTTATTGCTAATTTTTAAATAGTTTCCAGAAAAAAATTAACTTTCTGAGATTGGCGATTACAAGTAGACTGCATTACCTTTAAAATGAGACCTCCTAGAGGTCTGTAAGTTAATAACTTTTCCCACAATAAACGGTTGAAATTGGGTCCATTTTACAAAAACGGGATAAACAAATAGAATTGTGCAACAACTATTCATAGCACATCGCCCACCTTGCACACACTTTTTGAGTACATGAAAACTCACACTTTCACGGCCTTAATGAAACAATAAAATGTTTAATTATTTGTTTATAATAATTTTAAAAAAAACGCCTTTTTAGCCTTAAATTTGCTATAACTTTTAAACAAATTAATCGATTTTGATTTAGCAGGTCTAGTTTGGAAGGTTTTTCAATGACAATTATTTGGCCTATGAAGCACTTTTCTCCATAACCTATAGTTTCCGAAATATAATCGAAAAATTGAAAAATTACGCTTCTTTTGCACAAAAACGTTGTTATAAACAATTTTCCAGACTTGAAAATCGTTGCATTTCATAAAATAGAACTTAATATGATATTACGCCCTCAAATCAGTCATAAAATTGCAGCTACTTTTTTTTTTTCTTCAAATGTCAGCCCGACCCGACTATACGCGGTAAGAAGTGTTTCAGAATCAGCACTACGACTCAGCACCCTAATTCCATAGCACATCCTGGACAGTTTTCTACAAACAAGATCTATATGGGAAAAAAAGTTTAAATAACCATCCAATTGAATTCCTAGCATTTTTGTTTTGTCCGTAAAGGATACGTTTTTTTTTTCATTTAAAGAAACCTGCTCTGGGCTTGTAAAATGGTAACGTACTGACCCAAACAAAATTACGTCTTCTCCACGTTCAAGACTAACTGATTATCAACTAACCACCCCTGCACGTTGGAAAAAACAAACTGAACAATCCGTATGATATCCTCCATTGAGTTCACCTCCTTGCAAGAAATTTTAACATTTGCGTCGTCTGCAAAAGCTACTATAGTTTCATCTTCTGAGTTATCAAATACATTAAAAAAGTCGTTAAAAAAATTATAAATAGAATATCTTGTTGCCTGTTAAATATCCATATACGAATATATATATATATATATATATATATCGAAATAAAAAACTATCATTTATATGAGATATATCTCATGGAAGAAGATGCATAGATCAGTCTATTCAAATGTTTTCCTTCTATTCAACTCAAAGTGCTCTAGCTGTAAATGGCATATGAAGATCCAAACGACAACTTGACATGTTTCGCCGTTCTCGCCATTCAATCGCGAGTTCATAGATATCCATGAACCTATTATCAAAATTTCACATCCCTTGACACAGTTACACACCCCTTAGTGTAGTACGCCTCTTGATATTTCTAAAGAAGTGACTCACCCTTCGTACAATTTCTATCATACACAATTTGTCTAAAAGCAGAAACACATAATAGAACCAAATCCTAGTATTTTGTAGGATCAGAAGCACACTATGAACACCCGACGATACGACAGCCATGCGATACAGGTACAGGTTTCCTGTTCCAATTGAGACCAAGCTAGTTAGTCGAGTACTTAGCGTACGCTGGCTAGTATTTGGGAGATCTCGGGTTCAAACCACGGGGCCGACTGGTCTGCCATAAGTTTTTTTCAGAGGTTTCTTCATGGTGATGTAAGTCACTGGTTGCAAACTTATAAGGCGAATACTGGGCCAGTATTAATCCTCTGAACCTTACCCACACTTCCTATGTTCCATAAATATCTCGTCTCACCTATCCTCAATGAACTTGTACATACAAGTGTATCCTCTGAACTGGCTAAAGGAGTTAATCCCAAACTCAAGCTGCCGGCCTCTCTAACACATACTTCAGGGGGGAATGAAACACGTATGTTTCCTTTTTCCTTTTTTCCAATTGAGTGTCGACACGTTTTGTCGCGTGGCGTTCCAATAATGTGTTTCGGCGTTTACTCTCTCAAAAATCGTGGTGCATTCAACATTATGAAGAACCTATATTGTCAAGATGCAAGACTGTGTTATGTCCTGACAAAATGCACAGTATTTTCCTAAAAAGTACTCGTGACAGGTGTTTGGTTCTTGAGCCTACCCATGTCAATTGCTGACCAATTTCTGTCTATTTAGGGACCGTGCTCGATCCAGCGACACAGGAAATTTAAACTTTTGGTGGTCTCTCCTGCCTCAGGGAAAGGTCACCAAGTGTGACCAATCATTAGAAAGAGTTTGCTAAGGCATATCAACAGTGTGTATATAATTAGGTTTACAGGTTCTAGAGGACACATGGAACAGTTCAGTTGTTTTTGTGGTATTTTTAAACTTCCCACTGACGCGGATAAATGCGGAAAGAAGTTTTGCTAGTTTTACGTGGTTTTCCTCTTGGGTTATTCTGCTTCTTGACCGACATAGAGAAAACACATCAGTTTGTTCTAGTTAGCTCAAGTCAGTCATGACTTCATTTTTTCAAAGATAATATTTTTTTCGAAATATTTCTGTTGTACTCTTATGTAATAATGGTAAATGTGTTATTTGAAGGTATTTCATTATTGTTATAATTTTTCTATATGTTGATAGGTTTTTTTCGTATGAAGCGATAAGTATCGTTGAATTTTTATCCTTAAAGTTGAAAAATCTCTTTGTAAAATATATATTCTAGATCTAGTGTACTGTCTCTCTAATAAATAAGTGATTATTGTAAATATAACACAATTATTAATTGTATTGCATGTTTTTATTTTCAGATGAATTGAGTTAAAGAGTGCAATATAGCTGAAAAGCTTCCTAAAATTAAAGCAGAGAGTTGAGGTGTATTTTCATCAATAATCAAATTCCAGAAAACCCATATACCATGTGTTACAAAATGAAGGCACTAACAGTTATAACTCGGTTCATATAGGAGATAGAAAAAAAAGGGTTAAATGGGAAATGTTTTACAAAGTTTCTGGATGATTTCAAATCTCCTTTCAGAATTGGTGTATCTTCTTTCGTTTTCGAGATAAAGACGGAAAAAAAATTGGCGATATGGTTTGTCCTTGATAAATCAAATATCGTTGATTTGTGTGGATGTAAACTTGGACATTGTTGGGGTAGTTTTTGATGATCATTCGATTAATGTCAAAGTTGATCCACTACCGTCCTTTGTTTTTGAGATTCAAATAGCAATTCGTGTTTTTCGTACGGCGGCCATATTTGATTTTCACAAATTCTGGAAGCACCTGAGCTGAGCTTTCCAATGATATCTCACTTGACGGAAAAGTTATCTATTATATCATATGTATAAGATATATATATATATATATATATATATATATATATATATATATATATATATATATATATATATATATATATATATATATATATATATTTGACATTTATTTGAAACTAATCAAACAAATCTCCAAGCGGAGCTGGTTATACGAGTTCACGAGTTCACGAAGCATCGAAATATCTACATCTAGCTTAGACGGTAATTGTGAGAAATATTAATTTATTTATCACAATCGATGGAAATTGATAGACAGACTGTTTCGCCCTTATTGGGGCTCATCAGTATCTTCCAACCATTGAAAGTGATGACCACACCAACATTCAAACGGACTTATATTTTCCTTCGAGTTTGTTTGATTAGTTTCAAATAAATGTCCTAGTTACACTTAATTTTATAACCGCGGTACTTGTTTCGTTAACACGAAGAATTCTTACTTATATATATATTTTATATATATATATATATATATATATATATATATATATATATATATATATATATATATATATATATATATATAAATATATATATAATCTATATATATATATCATATATATAATATATATATATATATATATATATATATATATATATATATATATATATATATATGTATATTTATAAAAGGCTATATTGGGCACTCGGCAAAGGGAGGCTAGATTTAAATCAAACAGCCATTGGTCATGAACATCTATATTTCGGTCCTTAGTTTGGGACCTTCATCAGGATGCTAGTAGTCAAAGAACTCACATAGTAACACAACAAATCAACTAAAATGTAAGCAGTGGAAAAGCCACACAAAACTACCATTATAAAGTTACTTACATGTGACAAGTTGTGAAAAAACAACTGCGAAAAACGAATGACACAGAGGGAGCATTCAAAAATTATTTAAAAACAAACAAAAGCATAATGATGACAAGCATAAAAGGAGATATTAAATCTCTGGAACATGATAATCAACTAAAATTAACATCAAAAAAGACCGGCTTCAACATGGCCAAGTCAGGTTATGCAGTAATTGACAATTAATGAAAATGGACAGTCTTGACAGACCGACCACAGAAAAGCGAGAAAGAGTAAACCACAAAATAAGTGGTGACAACAAAATTAAAAACTAACTAAAAATCAAAACATTATAAAATTATACTGAGACTGAGCTGAAATTTAAATTGGCAAAACCCTTGTTAATGGAAATTTCAGCTCAGTCTCAGTATAATTTTATTATGTTTTGATTTTTAGTTAGCTTTTGTTTTTGCGGCTATCGAATGGCAAATTGTTCACATGTTCTTGACAACACTTTATCACATTGTCCATAAATAATAAATAAGTTTAAATTATCTTCGTACGTATAAGCACCCTGGCATGATTATTAATAATTTTCAAATGATGTGTGACAGTGACAGCTCAAAAATTTATTTAGAGTTTGATTGTTTCATGATGCCAACTAAGAATATCTAGGTCGTGGCATAATCGTCATATAAAAATATTAAATTGATAATATTTCGAAAACTAAAAATTTTAGGTATAGATAACCTCATACAAAGGTACCTTAATTTTTGATGCTAAATACTACAAAATAAAAAAAATTGGAGGTTTCCATTTGAAAAAAATTATTTTTGACAGTTTTCTCAATCTCATTTTAGATTTTATTTTTTGAACACCCTATATGACTAGTTATACAAATATTATAAAAAATCTATCAAAGTAGGTCTTTTTCAACAAGCAATTCAACCCAAAGTGAAAAGGGCTTCCTTATAGGGAAAATTGATAATTATATTAGGGCTTGCAATCGTCATTTTTGACATAAAAACCTAAATATGTCAAAAACGCTCAGACTTAGGTATAGGACATAATGCATAAAATCTGCTTAGAATATTGCGTAGAATCCAAAAACATATTAATATACAGAAGTGCCACCATCTTGAAAATATTTTAGTCGAGTTGCACCTATCGACATTAGTATACTGTCAAGTTTTCACAATTTTCCTATGTGTAGTTTTTTATATACATATCGCGTTCTTTCCCTGTGCGACACCCTGTATATATATATATATATATATATATATATATATATATAATATATATATATATATATATATATATATATATATAAGCATTAGAAATATTTCTTCAAGTCATAAATCTATTCAGATTAGAGTTTAATCGCGCCATTTCCTATCTCTAGTTATGCGGTTTTCCTCTAACTCATACAAACAGCCTAACAAAATTAGCGTACTTCAGAATTCATTTGAGTAGAAAGGATCATTCCTCAAGCATCTACAAACATGTCTCTGAAAATATTAATTTTCCTTTACGTTGTTTTATACGTTTTCGTTACTACTGAGTGCCGTTTCTCTGAGCCTGTGCGATGTCCCGATGGAATGATTCTAGACTATTTTGGCGAGTGTGTGCATTCAGTTCGTTGGTGAGAAAGGTATGCGAAACCAAATTATTTTTATCAAATATTGATTTTTCCTAAATAGAATATAAGTTGAGGAAAAAAAGTATTTTCAATTTTCGTCTATCGATCTCAAGAATTCTGAATAGCTAATTGTAATTTGAGTCTATTGATATTACCTGAATTTATCATGTTCCTGAAGCATAACTATTATACATATAGCTATCGTTGTATTTTTGTAACTCATTTTGTGTAGTTTGTTTCCAATATAAAAATGCGCAATTTGAGATTCATAAAATCAATTAATTCCTTCGTGGCTTATTTATGAAAATCTCATTTTTGCAGTTTTCATATTTCGGTTACCTTCTGTTTATTCTATAGTTATGGCTGTTTTTGATTAGGAATTACATATCTTCTCTATAGGTCGTACGTGTGCTTACACAAAAATAAATAGATAACAATAATGATGAAACTATCAGATCAAGTAAACATTAAGCATTTCTCTGTTCTCAGATTGTATTAATACTCATACATAAAGGAAAGTACTACCATTTCCACCTTATTGCATATTTGTGAATATATTCTATATATGTTGTTTCGAAGGTATTTGAAAGAATATTAGTAAGTCAGATGAAAGATTATATAAAGGAACGAGGTATTTACCCAAATACTCAGTCTGGCTTCAGACAAGCCCACAGTAGCACTACAGCCATGTTAAAAATTGTTGATGACATTATAGATGCTTGTGATAAGGGTAAGAATACGGCATTAGTGTTGCTTGATTTCAGCAAACCATTCGACCTGGTCGTGCATAGACTGTTGATTGCTAAACTTAAACATCTAAATTCCTCAAGCAAATCTAGAGAACTGTTGACAAGCTATTTGGAGGGACGTAAACAATACGTGACCATAGATAATAAAAGATCAAATTTACTTAACTTATCGCATGGTGTACCTCAAGGCTCTATACTTGGGCCCCTATTGTTTGTTTTGTACACGTTTGATATGTCTGGAAATATCGGCGTCTGTAGCTTGCATCAGTTTGCGGACGATACTCAGATATACATTGAATTTGAAAAAGGTAAGATTCAGGATGCGCAGTCTGCTCTTCAGGATACTATTGATAGTCCGGTTGAATATTCATCGAATCATGGATTAAGACTGAATGTGAATAAAACTAATTTGATGATATTTGGCCCATCACATACGGAAGTGAGCAAATCATTCACTGTCAAGGTCGAAAATCGAAACATAAATCATGTAGACTCAGTATAAAATCTTGGATTTGTTATGGATGCTCAGCTGCGATTTAGAAAACACGTACAACTTATAATACAGAAGGGTTATGCATCTCTGCGAAACTTATATCGCAGTAAGTTATTCCTTGACTCACAACTGAGGAAGATGTTATGTGACAGCCTGGTGCTTAGCTTTGCCAACTATGGCGTTGTATATGGGCCATGCCTGGATCAAGAATATGCACATAAACTACAAAAACTGCAGAACTCATGCATAAGATATATTTGTCCAATAAAGCGTAGAGAGCATTGTACTGGTTACATCAATGATATTCAATGGTTAAAACTGAGGAACAGACGCGTTGTTCACCTGACTTGTTTAATACATAAAATTACTGAGTCTTGTGAGCCATTCTACCTATTTGAAAAACTTAAATTTAGAACTGAATGTCATAGTGTCAATATTAGGGGCATTACAGGCCAGCTCACAATTCCTAAGCATAATACCTCATTTTTCGAACGTTCCTTCTCATATAATTGTGCTAAGTTATACAATGATATTCCGCAGAGCATTATGGATAAGCGTACAGGCTTCAAATATTATGTTAAAGAATACATCTTGCAACGTCAAATGGACAACGGATAACCGAATGAAGTGTTAAAGTGATGTTTTGATTTTTTGTTTATATTGTTTTATTTATATTTAATTGTTTATATATTTTGTAAGTGGATCTGTGTAGTCTATTACAAATAGGTGATATACTATGGTCCTCAGTTAAGTGGAGAAGCTTTTAGCTTGACTTCGCTGAGGTTAAAATAAAGTCCTTTATTATTATTATTATATAACTACATTGAACCTCAACGTACATGTTGTTACATGGTTCCTTCCCTATTTTGGTACACAAATATAAGCGATAATATCCGAACTATGAATTTAGTTGAATATATAACCTTTCTCGAATATCTTAATATGTTCAAAGGAAGTTTATATAATCATAATAAGTAATTTTAAGAAAGCACATTTGTACATGATTTAATCATACACAGTAACTATAGGAAGATATATGAATATTTTCAAAATATACTTTCCTGGAGCGTATATGGCTTGTTGCATGTGAAGTAAGCATATACACAGAAATAAATATGAATAGGGTAATTTTTCTCAATAAATATATATTGAAATAAAAACTAAACTTTTCGTTTCATTCAATGATTGCGTAGATCAGTATTTTGTGTTCAAAGAGAACTTCATATCGTAAGATATTTTGAGTACAACATAGAGGTTTATTAAAACAATGGTTAAAAATAACAATTTACACATTTATTATAAGAAATAACGCATGACGCACGTTTCGGTGGAACTTCACCTTCTTCAGATGCTAATGGCAAACTAACTATGATTCTCTGTTATATCGAAAACAAGAAATGACAAATTATGTAGAAGGGGTAAATACAAAGATGGTTACAAATAATTATTAGAAAAGGAAAAACCAATTCTGAACTGCTAGTCAGGTAGTTCGGTAATTTTGAAAAGATTAAGAAGGGGGCTTTAAGTATGATCGATTTGGCTATTCAATAGGAAACCGAAATGCTTGTATTTATTTATCTGTAATCTGCGATTAACCAGGTGTACCCCCTTACTAAAAATAATATCAAATACAACAGCCTCGCTTTCATCGGAAATTCAAGTAAAAAACTTAAATCTCTCTTATCTAAGCACAACATTAACATTGCTTATCGTACCGGTAATAATTTAGGAAATCATATAAAAAATAATAAATCCAAAGTTCATAAAATAAATCAAGAGTTTATAAAATTAATTGTGGCGAATGTGATAAGTTTTACATTGGTAGAACTTTCAGCCCAGGATTTCAGAACACAAACGTAGCTTTGTTAATTAAAAGTCGGATTCACATTCTGCAAACCATTTAATCCAAGAAAATCACACATTTAATTTCGATCTTAAAATGCTGAAAGTATAAGGGAATTAAGCTTAATTTCTTAGAATCATTACAGATAAATAAATACAAGCATTCTGGTCTCCTATTGAATAGCCAAATCGATCATACTTCAAGCCCCCTTCTTAATCTTTTCAAAATTACCGAACTACCTGACTAGCAGTTCAGAATTGGTTTTT
>JARQZK010003768.1:5000-17500 GCA_030704885.1 Cynegetis impunctata
ATACACGGTCACTCACGGTGGATGGTAGGTTAGACGTTTACGGAGAACGGGACATGAGATTATTCTGAATATTTGGTTTCTTGGGTAATTTATTTTGCTCTATCGATCTAAAATAATAGTGGCGCTGCGACGTTGCCGCTTATACTAAAAAGTAGCAGCAGCTATGAAATTTCAAATGAGACACCCTATATATTATTTCATTTTTTGCTTCTCTACCATTTTCCAATTGTTTTTGTATAATACTTCCCTATACCTATCTCCAGAGGTTTTTGTTCATTGCTAAGGTATTCAGATTCGTAGGATGCTGAAATTCTAGGTGTAGTTTACCAAGTTCCGACGTATTAGGAATATTCTAAGGACCTTGTTCTCCATTATACAGGGTCCTTCAAAATTTGCGATTTTAACGATAAATACAAAAATAGTGAAAAGTGCATTTTTTTAAATGTAATACCCTGTATATTATTAAATATCTCGAAAGAAAATTGGAATTTCTTTCAAATGATATATCATGTTCCTATACCTAAAAAGTCAAGTTTCCGAAATAAAAGCAAGTTTCTATAAAAATCGGATTATTTAGCTATATTTGTATTAGATAGCTATGAAATGTCAAGAAAGATGTCATTATGAAAATTTGACAATTAGTCCATCAACAATAAAACGTTCGCGCGTTCATTAACGAAAATTTGATTTGAAAACAATCAAAATGGAAGGCAATAACTCTTCTCATGAAGTTTTGATGAAGTTATTTATTGTACATGGTCAATGTGACTAAATAATAGCAAGAACATGCAGAAAATTCAATAAAATGTATACCTATTGACAACCAATAAACGAGAGAAAATTTGTACATTTACAAAATAATTTTATCACTTATGTTATGTTATTTTACGTAACACAAATTGTTTTTTATTAGTTTAGAAAATTTCTATTCGCTTTCAGTATTGACCCATAAGTGATAAAATTATTTTGTAAACCAATTTTCTCCCGTTTAGGGTTGTCACTAGGTATACATTTTATTTAATTTTCTGCATGTTCTTGCTATTATATGGTCACATTAACCATGTACAATAAATAACTTCATCAAAACTTCATGAGAATAGTTATTGCCTTCCATTTTGATTGTTTTCCAATCAAATTTTCGTTAATGAACGCGCGAACGTTTTATTGTTGATGGTCTAATTGTCAAATTTTCATAATGACATCTTTCTTGACATTTCATAGCTACCTAATACAAAATATGGCTAAATAATCCGATTTTTATAGAAACTTGCTTTTATTTCGGAAACCTGACTTTTTAGGTATAGGAACATGATATATCATTTGAAAGAAATTTCAATTTTCTTTCGAGATATTTAATAATATACAGGGTATTATATTTGAAAAAATGCACTTTTTTCTATTTTTGTATTTATCGTTAAAATCGCAAATTTTGAAGGACCCTGTATAATGGAGAACAAAGTCCTTAGAATATTCCTAATACGTCGGAACTTGGTAAACTACACCTTAAAATTACAGCTACCTACGAATCTGAATACCTTAGCAATGAACATTTAATTGAAGCTATGTTTTGCACAAAAAAATAAGGAAAACATTTAATTTCTCGAAAACCTCTGAAGATAGGTATAGAGAAGTATCATACAAAAACAATTGGAAAATGGTAGAGAAGCAAAAAATGAAATAATATATAGGGTGTCTCATTTGAAATTTCATAGTTGCTGCTACTTTTTAGTATAAGCGGCAACGTCACAGCGCCACTATTATTCTAGATCGATAGAGCAAAATAAATTACCCAAGAAACCAAATTTTCAGAATAATCTCATGTCCCGTTCTCCGTAAACGTCTAACCTACCATCCACCGTGAGTGACCCTGTATATATATATATATATATATATATATATATATATATATATATATATATATATATATATATATATATCAGAGAGAAAAGTCATCTTTTTTAAAAAATAGTGTTTTTTAAGATTCAAACAGCGTGTTTTTTATAATATATATATAGAGATTATATATATATATATATATATATATATATATATATATATATATATATATATATATATATATATATATATATATATATTATATATATATATATATATATATATATATATATATATATATATATATATATATATATATATATATATATATATATATATTTAATTGGGTTATGGTTGGGAATGCGAGGTAAATTAAATATCATCAATTCAGCTTCATTATAAATATATTAATAAACGTTTCGGAGGTCCCCTCCTTCTTCAGTATTAATTTGTATTATACATTCTCCTTTTATCTAATATATGGTGCAAAATTGTTTGAAAATGTGTGTTATTCCATCAATATACCGTCATGGTTGATTTCCTCTGACCATTTTGTTTTTGATTTCTTTGTAGGTTGTTTGTTAGTAATTCCTGTAAATTATATATTATTATTATAGAAAAGCAGGTAACAAAAAACCAATCGAATATATATATATATATATATATATATCTATAATATATATATATATCTATATATATATATATATATATATATATAATCTCTTGATAATTATTAGCAAATAACAGGCTGGTTGAATCTTAAAAAACTCGATTTAATAAATAAGTTGACGTTTCATGTACGATATTGTAATTGAAATTTCTTTGACATTTATTGTGATTCGAAAAAATTTTTTTGAAAAGACAAGGCTGCTTTGTCTTGTTAATTATTCATTATATGCTATTCAGTCTAATATTAACATTCAAAATATGTTATCATTAGATGGTAAGGAAACCAAAGAAACCTTTACCTACGTAAGTTTGAAAAATAAAAATATAGGATACTATTTATTTAACAACAAAGAAATTAGTCATGGGAAAAACATTAAAGATGTGGAGTAGAATTATCGGTATAGTACGTTTATATGGAAGCAGCCGTTGACACGTGTTTCGGACTCTTTGGTCCTCATCAGAACGGCGTAGCTAAGTATTGGATTGAAAATTGGAGATGAAAATAGTTAATAAATAAAATCCTCTGTTATGCGAAGAAAATCACTTATTTGTGGTTTATTTTTTGAAAATCTCCGGTATGGGAGATTTGGTCAAACTTTGCCACGGAGGCGATTAATTCCATCCGAGAGATCTCAGAAAGAGTAAATTAATATTAAAAAAAAGAAAATTAGTTTTGGGAAAATATTAAAACAAGTAAAAGCAAAAATTATCGGTATAGTTCGGGTATATGGAAGTAGCCGATTTTAATGCAATTTTTATAATAAAATCCTCTGTTATGGAAGAAAATCACTTATTTGTGGTTTATTGTTTGAACTCTCCGGTATGGGAGATTTGGTCAAACTTTGCCACGGAGGCGATTAATTCCATCCGAGAGATCTCAGAAAGAGTAAATTAACATTAAAAAAGCAAATTAGTTTTTGGGAAATATTAAACAAGTAAAGCAAAAATTATCGGTATAGTTGTTTATATGGAAGTAGCCGTTTTTAATGAATTTTTATTTAGAATTTCAAACTTTTAAAATAAAAAAGGTACTTACAATATAAAACAATGTATTTGGGATCATTGCCATATTTCAGCTTGCAATATTTAATTATTTATTCGAATTGTTGTTGCCTGTGATTTATTTTTAATCTCTTGATAATTATTAGCAATAACAGGCTGGTTGAATCTTAAAAAACTCGATTTAATTAATAAGTTGACGTTTCATTACGATATTGGTAATTGAAATTTCTTTGACATTTATTGATTCGAAAAAATTTTTTTTGAAAAGACAAGGCTGCTTTGTCTTGCTAATTATTTAATATATGCTATTCAGTCTAATATTAACATTTAAAATAGTTATCATTAGATGGTAAGGGAAACCAAAGAAACCTTTACCTACGTAATGTTTGAAAATAAAAATAATAGGGTTCTATTTATTTAACAACAAAGAAATTAGTCATGGGAAAACATTAAAGATGTGGAGCAGCCGTTGACACGTGTTTCGGACTCTTTGGTCCTCATCAGAACGGCGTAGCTAAGTATTGGATTGAAAATCTTTAATGTTTTCTCATGACTAATTTCTTTGTTGTTAAATAAATAGTACCCTATTATTTTTATTTTCAAAGATTACGAAGGTAAAGGTTTCTTTGGTTTCCCTTACCATCTAATGATAACTAATTTGAATGTTAATATTAGACTGAATAGCATATAATAAATAATTAGCAAGACAAAGCAGCCTTGTCTTTTCAAAAAAATTTTTTCGAATCAATAAATGTCAAAGAAATTTCAATTACCAATATCGTAATGAAACGTCAACTTATTAATTAAATCGAGTTTTTTAAGATTCAACCAGCCTGTTATTGCTAATAATTATCAAGAGATTAAAAATAAATCACAGGCAACAACAATTCGAATAAATAATTAAATATTGCAAGCTGAAAATATGGCAATGATCCCAAACTACATTGTTTTATATTGTAAGTAAGTACCTTTTTTCATTTTAAAAAATTTGAAATTCTAAATAAAAATTTCATTAAAAACGGCTACTTCCATATAAACGAACTATACCGATAATTTTTGCTTTACTTGTTTAATATTTCCCAAAACTAATTTTCTTTTTCAATGTTAATTTACTCTTTCTGAGATCTCTCGGATGGAATTAATCGCCTCCGTGGCAAAGTTTGACCAAATCTCCCATACCGGAGAGTTCAAACAATAAACCACAAATAAGTGATTTTCTCCCATAACAGAGGATTTTATTATACAAATTTCATTAAAAACGGCTACTTCCATATAAACGAACTATACCGATAATTTTTGCTTTACTTGTTTAATATTTTCCCAAAACTAATTTTCTTTTTTTATATGAATTTACTCTTTCTGAGATCTCTCGGATGGAATTAATCGCCTCCGTGGCAAAGTTTGACCAAATCTCCCATACCGGAGAGTTCAAACAATAAACCACAAATAAGTGATTTTCTTCCATAACAGAGGATTTTATTTATTAAACTATTTTCATCTCCAAATTTTCAATCCAATACTTAGCTACGCCGTTCTGATGAGGACCAAAGAGTCCGAAACACGTGTCAACGGCTGCTTCCATATAAACGTACTATACCGATAATTCTACTCCACATCTTTAATGTTTTCCCTTGACTAATTTCTTTGTTGTTAAATAAATAGTACCCTATTATTTTTATTTTCAAACATTACGTAGGTAAAGGTTTCTTTGGTTTCCCTTACCATCTAATGATAACTATCTTGAATGTTAATATTAGACTGAATAGCATATAATAAATAATTAGCAAGACAAAGCAGCCTTGTCTTTTCAAAAAAATTTTTTCGAATCAATAAATGTCAAAGAAATTTCAATTACCAATATCGTAATGAAACGTCAACTTATTAATTAAATCGAGTTTTTTAAGATTCAACCAGCCTGTTATTGCTAATAATTATCAAGAGATTAAAAATAAATCACAGGCAACAACAATTCGAATAAATAAATAAATAAATATATATATATATATATATATATATATATATATATATATATATATATATATATATATATATATGTAGTATTTAGAAACCGTTATATTCGATACAAGTATCGTTATCATTGCATTTCAAACCTTTCTTAGGTCGTGGCAGCTTCGGCAATATCGCAAGGCACAAAGGCAAAATCCAATAGGCGACCATGAAACTACGGCCACATCGCTTTTGTCGAACAATGATTCATCGCAGATATGATGGACTTTTTGTTACTTTTGCAAAAAGTCCCCGATGCTAGCGGACATAAAAAGGGCGCATCCCTTTCTATCCAATTGCTAAAATGTGGGCCTCCGATCTCTGTACGGTGTGTTAAATCGATTTGTACCTTCGTTTTATCCTGCGGTAGAGATAATGGGATGAACCTACAGCGAATTTCGATACCTAACTTTAACTTCACAATGCAATTTCGAAGAAATTCAGAATTGAATTGCTTACTGCGATTTTCCATGAAATGGTTTGTTATTATCATTCGATACAAATAAAACGGATCGCTTTTAGTTATAAGTTCCTTAGTTGAAAGAAAAAATCAGTACAAAACCTTTCTGCATTAACTTTAGGGAGATTTCTGTCCGATTGAAGATGTACTTGAAAAATTCATATTGATGATGGGACATAATCAACATGAATATTTCACGAATAGCTAAATAAATTACGGCTCAAATTGGGCCAACGAGATTTTACAATTTACTTCTGGTTATTGTTGACATTAGAGCTTGTATTGTTGAAAATTGAAATATTTTTATTTTAACACTTCTTGAGAACAAAGATATTTTCGGAATTGTTATAATTTGTGAAGTATATTAACTGAATGAAAATGAATTGTCTACTGAACGCGGAAGTAAAGCTGATTACTTCCTCAGCTGATTTCCAGCTGCGGAATTGAATATAGTTTTTTGCTGGGTAGGTAGACTAACAACTTGTCACATTATTTCGACTAGACATTTCTTGTTTACGTTATTTGAATTTCACACTTTTCAAAAATGATTCAGCTTTCAATTAAATGAAAAATCATCCACTAATCTTTCATTGAATCTCTAGAAGCAACTCATTTGAAGGTATCAAAGAGACGAAAGGAGATATTGAAATTTCAATAATTTTGGTGTTACAGCGAATGCACTCACACACCAATATAGCATAAAACACTAGAACTGAAATGGAAGGAACTTGAATAATTTGGTATTACAAAATTCACTAGCATTCCTGAAGAAATAAAGTACTAAGTGGACCATCCTTTGTGTCCTAGTTTTGAACTGTGACCCAGTATCGAATCCTTATCTCGTAAATGATAGTCATCATAAGATTTTTACTTCATGTGATGAGCATTCCGGATATGCAAATATCTTCTTTAAACTGGCCATGATAGTTTGCATCTTCTATTATTTCTGAAAGCAATGAGCAGAATGTTTGTTTTAGTTGACCCAATTACAAAAATTCATCCACTGCTCATAATGTGGGGTTGTTTATTCATACTAAGATATATCATTTGTGTACTAATTCAATGAGCATAATTTTGACCATATGTTCATTCATTTCTTACTTTGAGTTAGATGTTCATTGTTCTCGTAAAAATCACCAAAATCACTTTTGTCTCTAAAACGCAACTATCCTAATTGTATATGCACCGTTGGATAGTCCGTTGCCAGACTTTTTTAATGATTTGCCTCACTTGATGTTCAAGTCTTTCCCGGAGTAGGAAAACCGTCTGAAGGATACATTTTTTTTCGTCTCACGATTTATTTCTTGCCTTTGATGAAATACACCAAGAGAATATAACTTTATCCTGTAGTTTGTAGTAAGTATATTGAATCAGTAATGACATTAAGATGGATGGAAATTAGAATCCTCTTCTGTAAATAAAATGCTGTCAGGACCCAGAGAGTTGGAAAGAGTTATGCCTACCTACATTGGGATCGTCTTGGTCAAACTAGCCGTTGAAAATTTTTAATTTCTGTAGAATTTCTACCATACATAGAAGATATTTGAGAAAGTAGAGAGTTTATGGTTTACAGAAATATTACAAGGGGTGAGTCACTTCGTCAGGAATGTCAAAAGTCATGCATCTACATTAAGAAGTTTGCAACTATGTCAGAGAGTGTCTTACTTTTACCACAGCTTCATGTGTGTCTATTAACTCGTAACTGACTAATGAGAACGATAATAAACATCTAGATATTATCCGAAACTCCTGGAAAATATATGGATAAATTCCAGATAATATTCGGAATTCCCTGAAAATAACCTTATGTCATCCGTATAACATCCGAAACTCCTGAAAAATATCCGGATATCATCCCAAACTCCCGGGAAATTTCCAGATGAGATTCAGAAGCATCAGAAACTCCTGAAAATAACCCGGATGAGATTCGGGTAGCATCCGGGTTAGATCCAGAACTCGCGATCCATTTAAATATTCCTGTGATAGGAAACTACTGCTCCATACGCATAGTACCAAGTTCCTCATCATAGTCTGTCTTATGCAACTATTGAGATTCATTTAGCTCTGTGATTTGTTGTTGATATACTTCGGTCAATTCATAATGGCGACACTTCGTAACATCGACAGGTACCTAGCTACAACTATTTGTACCGGTATAATTTGTAAAGCCACGATTGAATAATTTTGTTTGATTTGTTAACGTGAAAACCAATTTTTATTGCAGTTGCGATTGAAATTACTTACCAACATCAGGAAAACATTTTTAACTAATTTTATATTTTGGGTCTTTAAATATATGTCAACTACCTGTAACATACGGAATCAACGTCATAATGCTGCAGATGGTTTGGCCAGGACTACCAACAGCTTAGAATGCTTGCACTATTCACGTCAATCTTCATCTCTATGTGCCCATCACATATGAGGAAATTTTTTGTTGGACTTTCTGCAGAAGTTAATTTACAACTTACATATTATTTACAATATAAAAGTGTATATCTAGTTATTTATGTTTATCGCTCTTAGAAATATAAATTGTATTGATTATTATAATAAAAACATTACTCAGACTTACTACTTTTACTACTTAAAAGTGATAATTAAGGATGAAAATAAAAAAAAACTTAAATATTTCTCAGTTATCATATTGATGAAAATTATTGCAAGAAGTGGCCTTGGAAAAATTCCGCTAGTTTTAGTGTAGAAAAATACACAAAGTATGCAAAATGAATTTTTGTTCAAATCCAGTAATGCTCAACTTGTTGAAACAATAAATATTGGCGTTACGAATTATACCATATCGAAGATTTGTGGTTACGAACTGTCGGCGTTACGAATTGTCGGCGTTACGAATTGACAACGTTACGAATTGTTGGTGTTACGAATTGTCAGGGTTACGAATTGTCGGCGTTACGAATTGTCGGCCTTACAAATTTTCCGTTACCTTTTGTGGGGTTACGAACTGCGATATGTCATGGATTCACTCCACAGCAATGTAATCGACGAATCTTAAATGTCTAAGGTATACTCCATTTGCGCATAGACATTTGCCCTTTCCGTCTACCTTTTGGATATGTCGATGTGTGTTTGTACTACGTCACCTTGTAATTCTTATTTGATATCGGAAATAATATAAATTATATATATATATATATATATATATATATATATATATATATATATATATATATATATATATATATACATATATGACACAGTAGAAAGTTGATAATGTTTTGAAGTAGGTACTGATATTCACATGATTATATAACTCATGTGTGAATAAGCCAATAGAATACGTGAATTTGCATAGTTACTGCGTATTGATAAGTGAATATACCCTTGACGACGTGATATAATCGTTTTGGTGTTTCGCCTCGTGTCAAAATGTGAACGTTTTGATATCGACGGTTTTTTGACGGTTGTCAAAAAAAAATTAATGATCAAGTTTGGATAAGTTTCGCTGAATTATTTGAAAGGCAACACTTTGGTGATTCTGGCGATGCTGTTTATTCGTTATATAATCGTAACGAATATTACTCGAGCAATCGAAAATAATCGTTATACTGACCTCGTCACTCGACGTACTTTTTTAAAACATCACTGGAGCTGCACTCTCATAGATGTTTCGCAAAATACGTCTCGTGACTCGGAAGTCGATTATTTTTGATGCTCTTGTCATATTATAACCGAATATATTTCACATTGATCAGCGCGATAAGAACTACTATGGTCATATCATAAATACGAATAATTCTGATTCAGTAAATGTAATATAATCCGTCTCTCCTAGGATATAACGATGAGATATATGTTCACCGAATAGAATATCATGCTGAAAAGTTACTACGATTCAAATTTCACCCTAATAGTTAAACTTATTCATGGAAGATGGCTGAACTGAATAACTATTGAAATTAGAACCTTCTGTTAATAAAACAGCGAGAATGGCAATCATTGCGAAACCCACATCAATAATCCCATAAAATATCGAATTTATATTATGCTCCACTACTTCTTCTCAATTACCGAAATCATAATTTGATGTTTGGGGATTTAACAGCTCGTAACTTTGCCTCATCTCCAGTATCCGTTTTGGAAATCAAGCTAGACAGCATTAATCAAAACGATTCCGAGCAAATGTACCGTGAAATTGTGTTGCAATAAAACAGTTCCGACGTAAAGAGCTCCGTGTTATGAGATATTTCCTTGACGACTGAAGGGATCATATTTATTACGATTTTCGAAAAATTGCTTAACTTAATGCAATTCGTTCTGGCAGGTATAGTTCAATATTCTTACCGATGTTGTATGGGATTATTTTAGGAAAGTAAAATACGAGTGACTAAGATTTGATTCTGATGAGTAGACAATAAAGCAAATAAAATGCAAATATGACATACTACCAGGGTTGGGCGATGTCGAGAATGTCATGTCGACAATTAATTGTTGACGCGTCAACTATGGTGCCGATGTCGACTTACTAAGTGACGTCGACAATGTCAACAATGTCGACAATGTCGACAACTGCTTTTAGCACAAAAACAATAGCTACATTGAAGTAAAATGTCATTTTAATCAACTTTAGAACAAACATTTAATAAAATAAAGAGATAAATATTCACAGCTAAGCAGATAAAATAAAATATTTCTTAGTCTTCCATGTCACTGGGAAAATTGACCGCTGAATCAGGATCAAAATTTTCGTCAGTAATGTCACTCTGTAGAGTAAAATATAAGTGTACCAACATTTTCGAATGTTCAAATGGAAGTCTATTTCGGAGAGGTGTGTGGAAATATCCCCAGTTTGAGAATAATTGCTCAAGTTGCGCAGAAGTAATTTTGAGTAACTTGAGAGCCAAGCTGCCTAAGACTGGGCACTCCATCTGGGCCATCCTTCAAAATACTAAAGGCCTGATTACTTTTTTTTCGAAAAGAGTTCCAAATATGCCTGAAAAAATTTCACTTGTTAATATCACGAAGAGGTTTAAGTAGGACTACCGATTATTACTGATACTATATTTTAACAATTTTAATATATCTCTAATAGACCTACAGATAGTTTCAAATACGTTTACATTATACACCATACCTGATCTAGTGTTATATTTATCCCATTCTTCTATGCCCTTGTTGTCGAGATGTTTGAAAAAGGAAAGCATTATAAACAGACGTTAGCTTAGAATTTTCATATGTCGGATGTAGAAAGTATGCAGTTAATGCATAAACGTTAAGTGCCATCTCTTGCCTGTTTCTTAGTTTTTCTGCGAAAATTTCTGGTACCTCCAATGTCAACCAGAGATTAACAGCATCTGCTAACGACGTATCTACGCTCTGACAGATATTGACAAGATTGCAAATTGGATTTTGAATATTTAAATTTTTTTGGACATCATCAATGAAGTCGTCATTGAAGATCAATTCGATAACTTTAGGCTTAATTTTTTTCCTGGTAACTGCTGAAATTTGTTTCATATAAGGTAGGTTTTCTATGAGACTCTCAAACGAATATTTCTAAATACCAACTTTGCTCCTTTGGTCGTTATTTTACTGTACTTACCTGTGGCCTTGCAATCTTACGGCACCGGTATTTTTTAAAACATTTCCACATAGCCTGCATTTTGCAGCGTACTAGCCGTTCACTTTCACTAGATCGAACTTCAGTTCTTGAAAGTTTTTATTACACTTTCTGCCACTCATCTTTGATGTGTTTACTAACTACTGTTATTAACTGCACTGCTGGTGACTTTCACAGGATAGACAAAAAGCGACTAAAAATATTCATAGAAATAACAGAGCATAAACCTAACCATGAATCTACGACCATAGTTGACATTGTTGACATTGTCGACGTTTATTACATAGTCGACGGATTGTCGACGTGTCGAGGTCAACAATAAAAGTCGACGCGTCGACGCCCAACTCTGCATACTACACCTGTTAGTCTAGGGGATTTTTCGCAATCTCGTTTCCTATTTTTTGTTACGAGGAACTCAAAATTGACAGTAAGAACTTGATTGTTGGTCGAGTTTCTACATTCAACACAGAAAATTAGCATAAAAAAAATTTAAAAGAAAGCGCGTAAGCAGCAGGGTTTTATTACTAAGGTCGTATTTTTCGCGCGAAGTACATCGAACCGAATAAATTATAGTCGAAGAAAAGAGTTGAAAAAAAAGGGAATGTATTTCAAGGTGAACTCAATCCACGTACCTACCAAATTTCAACTAACTTAATTAATAAACAGTAACTGTGGTGTTTCAAAAACCACGAAAAAACAAGAAACATCTACGTAAAAATTTACACAACCTCAGCAAATTTCATCCAATTTTGTTTAATGGGAGCCGGTGGAGATGATAACATGTACCGGAAAAGGAAATATTTATGAAAACAAGAAATATCTACGTGAAAATGTATACTTTTAATAGTTTAGTTTTGTCACGAAAAAAATCCCAGATACCAGATTTCAGTTAATTTCTTTCGTGCCGTTGAAGATGTACCAGTAATTTATATATATATATATATATAT
>JARQZK010003768.1:20000-22500 GCA_030704885.1 Cynegetis impunctata
ATTGTCTGAGGGACACCACGTTTCAGTTATGTTAAAAAATATATGAAACGTGTTCTGTAAACTTCCCATTTTCGAACCATAAAAAATTTAATATAAAAACTGTAAAAATAATTTGCGCACTTAATTTCGTGCAAAAATCGTCTCAAGAGAGCGGCCTTCTTCTCGGTATACAGGTTTTCAAGATTTCCGTTTTTACGCGGTAAAGTAACTACATCAGTTAACGTAAATAAATGATAATCATCTGCACTCCTTGCTTCGTGTATTTTTCCGAGGAAAGAACATTTTTCACTTGTTGTAATGGTTCGTAGTAAGCGCCATTTTCACAAATAATATTTCATTTCAATATTTACAAGGATAACAAAAATGTCGAAAAATGCGAGGTTTTGAGCTGAGTTCTTATGTTTTCAATAACTTGATTATTCAGTTATCTCTAAGTAGGTTAATCTGCAGTAACAAATAATATTACAGGAACATGTCCAGTTTTACCGAGAATTAATATCTGAAAGTCGAGATTTGCAATAATCTGTTAATACATGAATATCTTATCTCATATCCTGTCTCTTTCCCCTTTTGTAATAAAAGCATATCTAAAATGAACTGAACAAATTATTAAGAATAACACAGATCAAGTAGTTGTAGTTTGCTCTCCGAAGATAAAATATTCGAAATTTTGATAGAACACTCGCGCTACCTATGATCAGTTGGGACAACAATACATCGGCATAAATGTTGATATTGATATGAAATAAACTCCAAGAAAAAAATATTAAAATTGAATGACTAGACTGCTACATTTGTCTGCTTTGACACTTGATGCTCTAAATGTTTTTTCTCCTAAAATAATAGATTATTGCATTTATTCTAGAGACAGAAAATAACTATCAAAATTTTGGCAACTTCAAACTTTGAGGAATGCAGTAGCAGGTAGAAAATTTTTCACCTGTAACAAAATATGTGTAAATTAATTATAAATAAGAAATACAAATTTCAATCTTCTAATACTTTTTGGAAGGTGTTTGAAGCTTGAGGTAAGGTGTCAGAAGGACCTCTCAAACCGCCTCCAAATAGAGTAAGGGGTAATAAATTTTTACATGGATTAATGTTATGAAAGTGCAGTTTTATTGTGTTACTTTTTTTTAAACTACCCCAATTTTTATCTAAATATTTCTCTTTGTTGTTTCGTGGTTTTCGAGTTTTTGGCCACCTTTACAACTTCTGCAGATTTAGTTAGATAGTTGAAATTTGGTAAGTGGATTGACTTGATATTGGTTTCCTTCATTGTTTGCAAGGTTTTTCTCACCTGTGCAGCTCTTTCAAATTGAGTTACAGGGCTAAAAACATAGGTGTATTGTGTTGCTCTATATTTATGTTTTTTTTTGGGGAATCGAATCTTTTCCTCAATACCCGCCATATTTATAAAAAAATTTCTAGATTTTCCTCACCTCCATAGTCTCTCCAAAAAGACTAGTGGTTAAAAATTTCTGAGTGAAAAGAACGAAAATGAAAGGAAAATACTACTTTAGTGACGTACGACTGCTGTAAGTGTGATATTTTTTAATTTCTGATAAAAAAAAATTGTGCTGTTTCAATGATGAATAATGAAAATTATTGGGTCGTTATAAAATAAACTGCATTTTCTAGTCTACTTAACAGATAATTATCACTCTCGTCTATGAACTGGAAAATTGATTTGATTTAAAAGCAAAATATTCACACAAATTTGAAGCAATACACTAATTTCATTATAAAAAGTGCCTTTCTTCTTGTTAGCCCATAAAAAGAGTGGATTGAATAGGTATATTAACCTCTTTCGCGATATATGTATATATATATATATATATATATATATATATATATATATATATATATATATATATATATATATATATATATATAGATATTTATATATATATATATATATATATATATATATATATTAATATATATATATATATATATATATATATATATATATATATATATATATATATATATATATAAATATATATAAAATATATATATATATATATATATATATATATATATATATATATATATATATATATATATAAATATATATATATATATATATATATATATATATATATATATATATATATATATATATATATATATATATATATATATATAATATATATATATATATATATATATATATATATATAATATATATATATATATATATATACATATATATATATATATATATACATATATATATATATATATATATATATATATATATATATATTTATAATATATATATATATATATATATATATATTATATATATATATATATATATATTATATATATATATATATATATATATATATATATATATATATATATATATATATATATATAATATATATATATATAAAGTCCATTTCGTTAATAATATCTATATTTCGAAAATAGATTATATCCTTCCTCAGGACTAATTAACAAGGCTGGATATAAATTAAACCATAACAGA
>JARQZK010003768.1:27500-85000 GCA_030704885.1 Cynegetis impunctata
CAAAGGAGCTTCTCACAGCATTTAGTTCTTTCGATCGTCACTTAAAATTCAGTATTGAAGAGGAAAATGATGGTTTCGTGCCTTTTCTCGACACCAAGGTTATCACAACGGAAAATAACATTATTAAATTGGACTGGTACAGAAAGGATACTAGCTCAGGTCGGTACCATTTCAATTCGAATCATGAATATAAAATGAAGATTAACGTAATTAGGAATTTGGAGGACAGAATCACTGGAATTGCTCATGAGGACCTAAGAGAGGGGGCATTGAGAAGACTTTTCAACATTCTTCTGGATAACGGATACCCTAGAAAAGTTCTAAACAATATAATTTTCAAGTCGAATGTCAACAGAGTGTTACCAACGAACCCGGAACCCTTGACACCTGGTTTGCAGAGCAGCACTGTGGAGCAAGAGATCGTGTTACCCGGTACAGTCGGACTGCAACAGGACTATCCACTGTCGGACACGTCTGTGTCAGTTCTTCCAACAAAATTTGTTTCGCTTCCTTTTCTTCCTTCCCTTACGAGCAAATTGTCTCACATTTTTGCTGTGGTTGAAAACATCAAGATTGCTAGGTATAACCTGTTTACCAATAGACACATTTTTTCACATTTAAAAGACAGAGTGCCACTCCTGAATCGTTCGGACTGTGTTTATTCCATTCCCTGTCTTGGTTGTCCTGGTATTTATATATATATATATATATATATATATATATATATATATATATATATATATATATATATATATATATATATATATCGGTCAGACTTCTCAGACGCTTAAAAGACATTTTTCATTGCACAGAAGTGACATTCGATTGCACCCAGATAGATGTGCCCTTGCCATGCATGCAGCGAACTTTGACCATAATTTCGATTTCGATAATGCCAGAATTCTAGCTTCACAAACAAATCTTGAAAAACCAAATTTCCTGGAAATGTGTTTTATTAACGAGAACAAGTTATGTGTCAATAAGAAGACAGACATCAATAGTTTGAGCAATATTTACAGCTATTTACTTACCTTCAATGGGCCCAACTCAGATAAAAACTTTGATTCTGAACACTCTTTGGAAGAATAAGAAGACCTTTTATGGTTGTCTGGCGGTTGAGCATGTTGGTGGTATTTCTCTGTGGTTCGATTTTTGACGTGAATTGTATTTTATAACCTCTTTGTTTTTTTGTTTTGTTGAATTCTATGTGTCACAGTATTGCTAGGGTTTTAATATTACTAAATTAATATGTATTTTACAAATTGTTCTCTAGAACTTATTATGTACAACTAGCCAATGTGTAAGTAAGCTTTTAACTTTGTACCTGTTTATTTGGTCTGATTCGCGTGTAATTTTCAGCATCCTGATGAAAGTCCCAATATAGGGCCGAAATATAGATGTAAATTGGCAATTGGTTGTTTTGTCAATTATCCAGCCCCTCTCTTTGCCGAGTACCCACTTTTTTTTACTTAGTTATATATATATATATATATATATATATATATATATATATATATATATATATATATATATATATATATATAAGTATACATATATGTATATATGTATATATATAGACTACACAATGTTCATATACTGAATAAGGAAACGAACAATCACTCACTGATATATTGGGAATAAAAAACAGTTCTACCATGAAAAAAAAAGAAACAGATACGAAACAACTAAGCTGTATATAAATTTATATCCTGTCAAGTATCATAGTTAATTGGATACATCTGAATTACAATAATGACTAACTATTTTGGATTGATTGGGCCGATACTTGGTGTGAATTAATAAACATATTAAAACAATGGTTAATAATAATATAAATGTGTAATAATATAAATGTGTAACTTGTTATGATTAACCATTGTTTTAAAATGACTAACTACATTATACCACAAACAATGCTTTACAATACGACTCCTGCCAATGTCATTGTCAAATTGAAAATAATGTCACTCAAAGTTATCTATATAATATATATATATATATATATATATATATATATATATATATATATATATATATATATATATATATATATATATATATATATATATATATATATATATATATATATATATATATATATATATATATATATATATATATATATATATAATCAGGAGTTTGTGGTGTTGTCGACCGTACGATTAACTAAATACTATGAAATTATCGGGAGGCGGTCTGTAGGGAAAATAAAACTCTTACGTTCTCGTTAACTCAATATTTCGTCACTCAAGTTTGTGACTTCATCAGGAGTACACTGAAATGAAATAAAATTACATAATATTAAACATATACAAGGAACACATTAAAAAACCTACAGTTGTAAAGCCGGGACATCACAAGATATGTGTGGATCACACAGTGGGTAACGCACGACTGAGTGATAATATTGTATCGGGTCACTCTGGTATCTATACATTATTAGTTAAATTTTATTTTTGGATGGAGTTATTTTACATGATTCTTATAATCCCAAAAGTGATCAGGCTCAATGATGGTGAGATCATCTTAGACTGGTATAGAAAACCAACAGCCTCAGGAAGATTCTTTAACTACCACTCCAACCACCCTAAAAACCAAAAATACAACACTGTAATCGCCATGAAAAATAGGATAACACATATCAGTGATGAAGGATTTCTGCAAAAAAATTTAAAATTGCTGAATGATATTTTTCTTAACAACGGATATCCTAAACACATATTAAAACATCTTATATACAATTCCATAATTTATGATGGCCCTACAGAGCAAGTGGACCGACAGATGGTGAAGTATAGAAAAATACCAAACATAAATCAACTCTCACAAAAACTGATAACACTGTTTAAACGGATCCCAGACTTGAAAATTGCCAACTACCATATATTGACAACCTCCCAATTGTTTTCCAAATTAAAAGACAAAACACCGACCATGCTAAAAAACAACGTAGTTTATGAAATACCCTGTTCACATTGTGATGGTACTTATGTTGGACAAACTAATCAATGGCTGAAACAACGCATTACACAACATAAGAGTGACTGCCGGTTGGGCAAAAATTCGTGCGCTGTTGTCGAACATCAGACTAACACAGGACATGTCTTCGATTTTGACAACGTAAAAATTATTGATCAACATAATAATTACAAAACAAGACTTTTGCTAGAAATGTGCCATATTATAAAAAACAAAAAATGTATTAATTATAAATCGGATACCGGCCAACTCAGTAACATATATTGTGGGATTATAAGAAGCATGTGAAATAACTCCATCCAAAAATAAAATTTAACTAATAATGTATAGATACCAGAGTGTCCCGATACAATATTATCACTCAGTCGTGCGTTACCCACTGTGTGATCCACACATATCTTGTGATGTCCCGGCTCTACAACTGTAGGTTTTTTAATGTGTTCCTTGTATATGTTTAATATTATGTAATTTTATTTCATTTCAGTGTACTCCTGATGAAGTCACAAAATTGAGTGACGAAATATTGAGTTAACGAGAACGTAAGAGTTTTATTTTCCCTACAGACCGCCTCCCGATAATTTCATAGTATTTATATATATATATATATATATATATATATATATATATATATATATATATATATATATATATATATATTATATATATATATATTTATATTTATATATAAATATATATATATATATATATATATATATATATAGATATATATATATATATATATATATATATATATATATATATATATATATATACTTACATATATGTATATTTATAGATATGTACGGAGCTATTCTGAAGATTGGAATTTTCATATTGCACATAGTTACTATTGAATGTTGACTTTGTAAATCCGCATATGTGCTCTTTCTAAAACTCGGCATCTTAAATTCCATTCAGAAAGAGCTTAGACGTTTTCCATTTATCTGAGTGCACGTCGACCTTCCTGTTTGAACACATCTCAGAAAAACATATTACTTTCATATGAGTTATTTGCGCTAAGGAGAAAAAGAACGCAGGTCCTCTGTTTGATTCCAGGGTGATGTTTGAACTATTTCATAAATCATACCCTTTGGATTTAGAACTCAATCCCTCGTTAATATTCTTCGATTGCTCCCATACGGATGGATGAATCATTTCATAATACTATGTGTCGGACGTTATTCCACCAAATTCAAAAAAACCTATTGACGTCATGAATTTCACGACTAGTCGTAAATTGTCCCATAAAGTATTTTATTTTTCACTTGCATATTATTTGTTGATTTTACTTCAGATACGGTTGCTATAAATACACTCATTATGCCCTAGGGCGTTATGAGCGGGTATTATGGATCATAACGCCCGCTCATTATATGAGGACAACTGAAGTAACTTTTATTGATTAAATACGTCATAATCCTTGTCGTATACGACTCTGGATTTCTCCGGCAATGAATCATTCGCAGTTTTTGATGCATTTTCTATGATATTCTTGGGTAAGTTCATTTTCATTTCCATTATTTCTATAAGACTACACAAAGAAAGCAGCAATGACATTCACTAAATATGATGACAAAAATATTCACAAAAGTCAAAATATCAACAAATGACATGCCTAATATGAGAAAGAAAATGGAAAGTATAGGAGCAATGAACCGATTTTAAAATCGATTTTTCATTATAATAAAATAACTTTTTCGTGAAGAACAAAATCTTGTATGCACCACGTGCGTTACTAGATCCTAACGCCCAACTTTCATTCCTCGGGCTAAAGGCCCTCGGGCCGAATGTTTTCCTCCGGGCGTTAGGATCTATATAAGGCACTTGGTACATAAATAAATAACTGATTCAAATGGCCTGCTATTGTTATAATAAAACAGGAAAATAAAAATACAATACAGGCAAAAATATATATATTTGAAAAACTTGGTTCTCGGAATGAACCGCGTAAAAGATTTGAAAAATCTCTAGGTTGCGTCTGGTAGTGTGAATTGAATCTCTAAGGAGGGCTAAACTTGTTCTATTGAGAATTCAGGTTATGGAGGGGGATTTTGTATGATGTTTGAGCTGTAGAAATTTGGGAATGACACGATGGTCACGACATGATTTCAGAAAAGTGAGGTCACAGAGGATACGATGTTTTCGGGATAAAAGGGAAGAATAGGATTTTGTGATTGAAAGAAATGACCGCGGAAATCTTTCTGAACATATATGGATATATATCGCAGACATCAAAAAAATTTCTAAAGTCGTGTTCCATTAGGTCAAAAATGAATATAAAAACCTCTGCCGCATTTCAAAGTTGACTTGATAAAGTGCAATAAACTAAATTTTCGGGAAGAATACTATTAAAAATCGGAATTTTCAATGAACGAGAATAAACGTGTTTCTGCCTAGACTCATCCTGACAAAGAATATTCACTCGACTTCTGGGAGTTAATTTTGTGTTTTCTTTTGTTGTCATTCAAGCGGTACACGAAAAGAACTTGAAAGTTCATTTGATTCGACCTGATTCAAAGCAGAAAGTATCGCATTGGCACTGTGAAGATAATACGATATAATCCTGGGTGAATATTGACTATACTTGTTTCTGAAGGTCCAACAAAATCTTCTATAACTCCAGCTTCCAACTCAAAATATAAAGTGTGTTAATATCTGTAGTACATATACGCTGCTGTTCACCAATGGTTTGATATGGCCGTCAGATGTGAATACCTGATCAGTTCTTTTTAATTGTATTTTGAGATGAAGATAATCTATTTGGACTAATCTTTATTTCATACCAGCATTCATTATAAGATGCAAAGTTTAGATAAATTTTGAAACATGTTTTCATATATGAAATTCCCACCCAATCATTCACAATAATTATCGGAACAAGATGGCTTTTAGTTTGATTATTGCCAATTTGAAAATTGCTAATTTAAAACTATAATTTGTCGCGAAATTCCATTTAAATGTCCACTCATTGTTTGTTTCACATATTCTTTCAGTGTTTATTTTTTCTCAGTTGTCATTCAAAAATAGAATTAGTAAATTGATGCGTAATGCATCAAGTCGAGATGTAGTTCTCACGAATTGAATTATATTTTGAAAAATCAGGCTTGAATAGCAAACCGAATTAAAAAGTTGAAAATAATTTGTTTTATAGGAACAAAATTGCGAAGTGTATCGTGGTTGAGGAAAAAAGTTGAAACTAACGAAAGAACGTACCTCAACATCAACTCAATCGACGTACCAAATTGCAACCATCTATTTTTTAAAAAAAAATTCGTGAAGTGCATTGTGTATGTACCGATAGCGAAGCAGGTCGAGATGCGATTTGAACGGAATAGTCTCTCACGCGGGGCAGGAAAATGGGTGAAGCTACCATAAGCCACATCCTCAACATAAACTCAATCAACGTACCAAGTTTGAATCCTCTAACTCAGCGAACTGCGGCCCGCCAGGCTTTTGAAAGCCTGCGGTCCACCCGTTTTAACTCCAAATTCTATAACCCTATTAACTATTTAAATTTCCGAGGAAATAATGCTGCAAAATGATAAAAATTATCCTGAACTGCAAAATAACAACACCACCTTTTGTTAGCTTTTCTATGCGACATACCTGAGAAACTCACAGCCTTAATTGAAGCTTGCAAGGTGAAAACAAAATACTTTCACGAATGACAAATACAATATTTGCTTTCATAAAAAAACTAAGTATTTATTACGAAGAAATTCAAAACAAAGTACTTCAAAATTTTCGAATACTTACAAGTGTTACACAGGGCTGTATTGATATTTTCGAAGAAAACTGTTTGATAAGTACAAATTATATATCTGCACTATCATACGAACTTAAAGGGACATTTAAGAAAAATAAAAAATTTGCTACTGCTTGTAGAAAAATTATGGTACCTAGAGCCGATAAGTATTTCCCAATTGGCTTCAGTTTTGGATTGTAATTATGCAGACTTCTCTGACGAGTTAATTAAAATGAAGAATGATACAAAGTTATTTTTAAAGAGACGAGAGAGAAGATGGAGTAGGTACGCTGAATTTTGGACAATAGTGCCCGAACAATTTAAGACTGAAAAAATGTGGTCCAATTCTTCTTACACGTTGTTTTGCATCGACATATCTTTGTGAATCATCTTATTCCAAAATTAAATATGCAAAGAACGTATATAGAAACCGATTTACGGATTCTCATTTGGATGACATTGAAATGTTCCCAATATAATAAATAAACAATTGAACGTAATAGGTTTTTCACCAACACCTAAATAACAGATGTGATTTATGTAGGTAGCGGCCCGCACGACACAACTAAAATCTGAAAGTGGCCCAAGAAAAAAAAAGTTTGAGTATGGCCGCTCCAACTCAATCCACAGGGCAAATTTTCAAAAACTACGAAAAGAACAGGAAATATCTACATAAAAATTGTAGCGGTTGCAGAAACTTACCCAAATTATGATACTTTCGTTGTGCAACGAGAACAATCTCAGTTAAAATTTTTCGAAAATCGTGGTCACGAGGTCTAAACCGAATAAAAAATTTACTCCCGTACCTGACTGCTTTGCTTCGATATACTGCAATAGTATGTATTCTATGGAACAAAATACGACAAATAATGATATGAAATTTTGAGAGTGAATATTGACTAAACATCAGAGTTTCCAAGAGCGTGATTACACTTTTTCTGATCATTATTTTAAATTTCGTTAAATTCTCAAATCAATAGTCGAAATGAATTAATTGTCGAGTCTCTTACCATTTTATACATTATTGTGTAAATATTATTCGACGTGTTGCGTAAAGTCCTTTGTTTCAAAGGACGGCCCTTCATTTTGGGATATTGTCATGTCACTATTTATAAGGATTCAAAGGACGGTAATTATCCTTTGAAAACAACATAACGATGCCTGGAAAATTCCACTTAGAATGAATACAATAGCCTTTATTTGAAAATTGAAAGTGTTTCACTAATATTTTCTAAAGGAACCCATTGTGAAAATTATTTCAAAAGGAAACAGAATTTTGATTATCTTACCTCATTGCAGATTGATGAATCAGTTGAAGCAGTCATTTGTAGATCAAAAGAATGTCCAAAACAAATCAATAATGACTTGAAAAATCAAAATAATTGTTTCAGTTGTTATTTTTTTAGATTCTCTTTTCCATTATTGAAATGTAACAGTTAGCTCACGGCAGGGGCGCACCCAGGATTGAGTTTCGGGGGGGGCTGAATCAAAATTTACCTCCTTAAATTTAAATAGAAAACGCACATCCCATATCCGGTAAATCATAATAGATCTTATGGTTAACCGATAGTGAGTAGGCTCATTTTATAGTAGTAGTTGAGCTCATTTCACAATTATTATCTTAGTAATCTCAATTCTTTTGTTACTACAATAAATCTCGGGGGGGGGGCTGCAGCCCCATGGCTCCCCCCCTGGGTGCGCCACTGGCTCACGGTATTAAGAATTTTATTGAAAGTAAATTCTTTGAAAATATATAACAGAAAGAAATATGGAAAAACGTGCGTTATTCAATTTATTTTGAGCAATATTTCTCTTTTATTTTCAGTGAATTTTCATTATCAAGATTGACATTACCATGACCATTATTCATAGTGCATCAATTAGTGAATTTCTAATATATCACTGTTAACTAATATACATTCTTCTATAGTCATAAAAATTTTATATTCATGTCAAGTTGAATCAAGAAAACAGCTTAAATGTTCAATCTCAGAAACCAAGTATCGACGTTGGTACTTGGATGGGGGACCGTTTGGAACACCGACTATCGTAACATGTTAGTCGTATTTTCTTCGAGAACCATAGATACTTGCACTTATCGTAAGCCAACTTAACAGGTCCGTTTTAGATATATATATATATATATATATATATATGTATATATATATATATATATATATATATATATATATATATATATATATATTGCTATGGTTTATTTATTTGCAATATTAAAATTAAAATATATAGTACAATATAAAATAAAATTGATAAGAAAGAGGGAAAACTTCAATAAAATTAAAGAAAAATTAAGAGGTGATTGATTAATTATAAAATATGTTTATAATTAGTACTATATGAGTAATACTTGTAGAATGTCGAAGACATGAAATGTCAATAATCATTGGACAGAGATTTCAAGTAATTCAATGTAAATTCATGAAATATTAGAAATATAGGAGACTATAAGTAATAGAATCTTTATAAAGAATAAATGGAAGAAATTAATCCAAGATAACATGCTTAATTTATGTAGAATACATATGATTATGGAAATTTTATGTATCGTAGAATCAACTAAATTTGTATATCAGATAATAAGTAAATTTCAAGTCATTGAAGAGAGTTAATCATATATAAAGGTATTAGAAGAAATTAGTTAACTGTTTTATATATAAAATTAGTGTAGAATAATGTAATAAAGAAGAATTTCAAGTTAGAATCAAAAACTATATATGTTGAAGTGTCAAATTGTTCAAGAATAAATAATAACAGAATTAATGGACAGAATATTGAAAATTTTAATACAAAATGATTAGAATATTCTTTAGATGAGTTTAACTAGATATTTTCAGTCCAAAATATATGTTTTTATCACAAATTTGTTAAATAACTATACAAATGTCATTTAATTATTTAAAATAATCAAATTGAAGTACTGAGTTTGAAAAATTTCAAATTATCATAAAGAAGCTGTTATTATTGAAATAATCAATATCCAAAATTATTGTATATTTAATTAAATAGAATGATATTTAAAAATGTACAGTACCTGTTAGTATAATATTCAAAAATGATTAATAATCATAAAAAGGATATTGAGAGCATTCTAGAATATATACATCAGGTAATTTGATTTTCAAAAATAAAAAGAAGTTATAAAGGGAAGTGAATTCCATTTCCGCAGTCAGTTGATCTTTAGCAGCCAAGAAATAAACATTGTCTTTGTGTACATCGAGTATTCATTTGTTATTGAATCTCCATAGTTCTTCATGGTATAGAAAAGTGAACTGAAATTAGAATGATAAATTAATAGATAAAAGTATAAGTTAAAACAGTTTAATTACCTGAAGTGAGTTCCAATCATAAGTGAAATATAAACAACATCAGAGAAGCCATTTATGTATTAATATAACATTCGAGAAGACGATAAAGAAGAGACCTACTATATCGACAACAACATAGAGCATCGATCATCTCATCACAAAACAGTACATGTGTCAAGTTGAAAACAGTGAGTAAATATATATTGGCCAAATTTGACAGTTGAATTATTTGCAAATATAAATATAAACATTAAGGGGAATCATTAATTTTGTTTTAAAATTAATATAATATGTTGAAATTGAAGTGTTAATAAAATTGTTAAATTACTAAATCTTTAATTAATTGAAGTTTTTAGAGTAAAGTAAAAAGATTATAAGGAGAACCTTCCCTGAGATAATTTAAAAGAGTATAAGTTTAAATACATTATATTGAATAAATAATAGCAAATTAAAGAAAATTGATTCATAATAATTGACTCCACAACTAGTGGGCAAAATAAAGAATTCATATTAATATATATATATATAATATATATATATATATATTATATTATATATATATATATATATATATATATATATATATATATATATATATATATATATAAATATTAAAAATATATATATATATATATATATATATATATAATATATATATATATATATATCAAATTATGAAAAATATACAGTTGACCATGGTCAATTTGATATATTACATAAAGTGAACAAAGTAAATTCTTCAATAATTTGAAGAACTATCAAATAACTTTCGAAGGGAGCTGGATATATGTATTAAGTGACGTGAATTCTACATTCACAATTCAACGGTAAATTATAGGAAAAATCACATACCCTACAATTGCAGAGTAGACATTTCTTGTCAGGAAGTCTGTATTATCGCGACGGGATTCTGCATTTTCGATCGAAGCGGTGAAATGTTGGTTTCCTATATCATTGTTGGAGGGCGCTCTGGGTTGTAATCCAGAAAGAAGTCTGACCGCGATTTGTATAAGCGAAGAATAATGAATTTGTTAATTCATTGCGTCAAATGAGCTGCACTGATGAGATCCAATAAAATCGAAACAGCTGCATGCAGATTTTGAGTCGGGTTGACTTGACGTCTTCTAAAATTCACCGCTGCATTGTGAATGCAGATTTCGCGTCGCGCAATACATAAAACCAGCTCCCTTGGAAAGTTGTTTGATACTTTTTGTAATTATTCAAGAATTTTTCTTGTTCACTTCATGTATTATATAATATGTATATATATATATATATATATATATATATATATATATATATATATATATATATATATATATATATATATATATTTATATAAATATATATATATATATATATATATATATATATATATATATATATATATATATATATATATATATATATATATATATATATATATTATATAAATATATTGTTTTTTTGTTCGGTACATTTTCATATCCCCAGCGGCTCCCTTCAGAATAAATGAGCTGAAATTTGATATCTGGGATATTTAAGCTTGCAGAACAAAACTATCAAAATTTGGATAAATTTGGTTGAAATAAGTGTTTCGCGGAGGTGTATGAGCGGATAATGTGAAAATGAATTAAGTTATCATATCCTAAATTGAGCTTCCAAGAGCATTTTGACAAAAATCGATTTTTGCAGCCTCCTCAAATCCCCTTCTAAATTGAGTCAGAGGGTTCAAAATTGGTACGTGGATTGAGTTAACGCTAAGAAAGTGGATTTTGCTGATATGAATATTTTTCATCGTCTCCATTTGTACGCAGATATTTCTTCTTTTCTCGAGATATTTGCGGATGTTCGTGCACACATTCTGTCGGATGTTCAAACTAATTTTTTAAATTGAGTTTATGTTAGGTAATGATTCAAACCATTTTTCTGAACTTCGGATATTTTAATGTAGAGATTTTGAGTGTTTTTGAGGATTTTGCAGCTTTGTACATCTTCATAGCCGCAACAAATTCAGTTGGAAGGCTGAAAGTTTTTACGCGAATTCGGCTGATATTAGGAAGGTATTATTTGGATAGGTATTTCGTATTTTTTTTACCGCCCCAATTTTCTTGTGAAAATTTAATGCTTCACATTTAGTTTTGTGCTTTTCTTCAGCCTCTCTAAAGCAACTTAAAGGTTTCAGAATTTGTATGTGAGAAAACGAAAATTAGGGAAATATAAGGTCTTAGTGATGGAGATCTGCGACTCACGCGATTTTGTTCTTAAGGAATGCTTTTAAAGTGGAAAGTTCCTATCGATATTTTACGTCACTACTAGTTCTGATCATTTCCATGAAAATTTAGCAGGGTACCCAGGTTAAATTTGAGACATCGTTGGCGACTGCTTTGAGACTCGCTCAAATTTTTTTTTATGAAATTATTTATTTTCGATTAAACTATATAATATAATATGAATAGTTTCATGAAAACGATATTATCATTTTCTCAAAAGTAACAAACATTGAATTTATTTTAACTTTCAATATAATAGTTAGAGGTGATCATTTATTTAACTTTTATATTCTCCGATTCAGATTCCATTGAAGGAAAACGAAAAAGTACTGAACTGAAAACATATCCTGAAATAAGAAGAACAATGACAATACAAGTTGTTGATTTACTATTTCAAGGAACTCAATAAATGTTTTGGAGAAAGTGAACGACGAATCGTCTGTTCTCATTTCAGGTAGTTCTGCAATCAATTATGTGTACCTACCTTCCTAATATGATGCTGCTTCGTAACATTATAAAGAAGGAACGTATATTTTTTTCATTAACCCAAGTTGAACTACCAAACAATCAGAATATGTTTTTTTGCTGCTTCACATATTTTCTTCCACCTTAAGAGAAATAACATCCAGGATGAAAAAATGAAGGAATGGGGGAAATACTACTATAATATACTGAGTTTTTGATATGAAGTCTGAAGAAAACTTTTTAAGTATAGTATCAGAATTCCAGCCCTCTAGTGTTAACGTCAAAACTGGATCATTACGGTGTTTACCAAATTCATCCTACCAAAAATACAGCCTAGTTTATTTTAATACCTATATAATGATTTCAGTTTACAATCTGAAAAATTGTTGAAAAAATATTATCTTGTTAATAGAGTTTTGTTCCTTTTTCAGTTCCTACGTATGTAATGAGACTGCTGTATATTGTCTTGATATTTTATGTGAATCAAAAAGGTTCAATTTGAATAATTAATTTCAATTAGAATATTTCATTCTTACTTAATTCATATAATTAGGCCTGAAATCAGCATTTCAGATTTCCTTCCTAAGTACAGTGTAATGAAATCATGGAATATATTGGATGACTTGAATGTACTATAAGTCTAAAATTCTTATATGAATTTTTTCTGAACTTATCCAGAAATTCAAGCTCACTTTGTGTCTAGTTTTGTTATCTATTTTCCATTGTGAGGTAAATTCACATCATCATTTATCAACCTAGTGATAAAAATCTCCATAAGTAAATTGAGGTTGCCTAGCGATGTCAGAAGTGTATTATTTATAGATTCGAAGCGTTCAATAATTCACCAATATAGTTTATTTTAATCGTTTTAATTTTATAAAAGAAGATCGACTTTCGGTTTGAGTTATTATATAGCAGTAGTTGGAAATTAACACCAAATTTCCTACGGTTGTACCTCGAAATATTTTACAAAATTCCAGCTTCCATCTGTAAATGGTAATTGTTGTAGTATCTATAATACACCTGTAGTTTTAGGTAGTGGCCCAATGAGCGTCACCCGTAAGTACAGTTATTAAAATTCAATAAATAAATTGAACAAGAAAAAACTCTTCAATAATTTGAAAACTTATCGAACAACTTTCAAAGGGAGCTGATTATATGTATTGCATTCACAATTCTACGGTGAATTATAGAAAATGTCAAGTCACTCCGACTCAAAATCTGAATGCAGCTGTTTCGATCTTATTAGATCTCTTCAGTAGATCGAAAATGCAGAATTCCATCGCAAGAACAAATACATACTCTGTAATTGTGGCGTATAATATGATTTCTGGGCACACTAAAAGAGCATTATTAACAATTCTGGACATACTCACGAAAGCGCTTCATAAATACTTGTTGCGATATTGGCAATATTTAAAATCAAATCATGAAAAATAAACAAGTTGACCATGGTCAATTTAATATATTAAATAAAGTGAAGAAGGAAAATTCTTCAAAAATTAAAAAAATTATCAAACAACTTTCCAATAATTGTAAATGCAGATTTCGCCGAGAGGAATACATATAACCCTTGAAGAGTTGTTTGCTATTTTCTTATATTATTGAAGAATTTTCCTTGTTTACTCTATATAGGTAATGTATTGACCATGACAATGGTCAAATTCTATATTTTTTATGTTTTGTTATTGAAATTCAGTCTAATATCTTTATTTATATCAATATTATAAAACATGTTATGGGAAACATGTTCATGAAAAACTGTCAGATATCAAGGAATTCCAATCAGATCAGCGTTTTCCATGAAATAATATTGGAAAGTTGATTTAATTAATTTTAAAACAAATATTTCAATACGAAAATAATTTTGTTCAGAAATCAGGTTCAAAAAAATAATACACATAACATTAATTAGCTTACGCATGTGGTTGAAAATGCAATTTTGCATATATGCGATATTCAAAATTACAATAGATTGACGACATCGGAAGTACATGCCATTACGTTGTTCTCGTATTGATTCCAATAAATATTATTGAATCGTTAACATTTGTGCTGAATTCCACATTGATTTATATTGGAATATATCCGATTGTTTCAACGAAGGTATTCATTCAACCCCTTTATTGCCTTGGCAAATATGCCTTCGCAATAATTGCATTCATTAATCGTGAATGTCAGAAACAATCAATTCGTGAAACCGACATGAATCACGGTTGGAAGATGATCCTATCTATGAGCCTCATTTCACGAAAACTCTCCAGAGAACGTGATTATGCACCAAGTGTTCTATAATTTCGAAGCAAATAATCAAGTTATATTTGATTCAAATCATGAAGGATAAACAAGTTGACCATGGTCATCAATTTAATATATTATATGAAGTGAACGACGAAAATTCTTCAATAATTAAAACACTAATCGAACATTTTTCCAAGGGAGCTAGTTATATGTATTCCTCGACGCTAGTTTTTAATTCACAATACAACGGTGAATTATAGAAATCGTCAAGTCCCTGACTGAAAATCTGCGTGCAGCTATTTCGATCTTATTAGATCTCATCAGTGCAGACTCACAAATATTCCCATATTACAAGATAACTACAAAAAAGAATAACAAACTATAAAACAAATAGCTCACAATAATGGATATTCTCCAAAAATTATAGATATTTTAAGAGAAAGATTGTATAATGCAGCCATTTAGCAAGTGTATCCAAAATTAAATGATACTGATGAAAACTTTAAATTATTGACTTATATATGTGGTACACAAAACACAAAATTTCTACTTTCTTGTAAAATCGAAATGTTAAGATATCCTTTGAAACTCAGAATTAAATAGGTAAACATAATAGAAATTCTAAAGAGAACTACTCCTCATAATAAATCAGGCATTTATAAGCTAGCTTCTGGTTCATGTCATATTGTGTACGTTGGTCAAACCGGCAGAAAGATAAAAAGAAGTTACTATGAGTGAAAAATAGATTCGACATATTCATCACACCTGCTGGAACATAATAATAATACCTTCAATTGCTAATTTAAAATATTACATACAGAAAAGAAAGGCTATAAACTCAACTTAGGGTAGGGCGGGGCTAGAAGGTCCAATTTGACTATTGAGAATTATACTGTGAAAACGGAATCTACTATATCAATAAGTACCTACAACACCAATCGAACAAACAGTTATCCTACCATGTTTAAACAAATTTCTGGTTAAACTATGTTAAGAGAAATATATAATTTCACAATTTTTCTTGAACTTGTCGTCTGTCTCTTTTTGCCCCGTGGTAGGGGTAAGAAGGAACAGCCAAGGGGCGAAAAGGTCCAGTATTTAATTTTAATTTCAGAAAGATTTTATCTTGCTCAATTCTTCAAAATCTTATGAAAAACAAAAGATTTTAAACGTTTTTAAGACAAAAATCAAATTTTTATTCACAAACGTTTTTGAACACAAAAATAAAATTCTTCTTTCATTATAATAATATCTCAATCAGACTCATCATTATCTGAATCACAATTAATACAAACAAAGTAAATACAACCTCTGTTCGAAATACATTTTTCATGGGCCCATTTCTTGCAAAGATTGCATTGGATCCAACCTTCACCTGGAACACTGTCACTGTACTTCTCGCAGCAAATCAAACAGAAGTATTCATCATCAGAGCTGGAATCACTGTTTTCCTCTTGTAAAATTTTTTTTTTTACTTTCTCAACTTTTTCACTTGATTTTCTTTCCTTGTGAATACATTTAGCCTTCTTCTTTTTTGCGATTTCTTGTTCTCTGCGAAGATTTTCTCTTTCTGGTGTATCCGTCAATATCGCAGTTTTGCGGCGTTTTCTATTGATGGATGACTTTCGTGGTCCAGCTTTAGGAAGCGGTCGTACGACTTCGGGCGAAAAAATCTCCCTGTGGGTCGATCAATGTTGATATATTATGTGTGTCATACGATGTTGATGGCTGCAAGTCCAATGACGTTGATGGCTGTGGGTCCAATGACGTCGAAGACTGTGGATTAGGCAACACTATCGATAATAGGGCAAACGGTGTCGATGAATTTGGCTCATTATTGTCAGTTCTCATGGGGCGATCCGTAACGTAACTGGGTGCAAAATCAGCGTCGTTAAATCTATTTTGGTTGAAGGGAAATATACCTGTTTTTTCGAATCCACTCATTATGTTACTTGGTGTCAAAGCTAAAGGTAACGAAGTTCGGACGATTCCTGGGATATCGTATATGGTCATTGTTTTCCCCGCATTATTCCGCACCCATGCATCTTGGGCTGAGGACAGATATCTTTTAAAAGGTCCATATACCGATACGTCAAGTGGCTGTAATTTGTGAGAACAATGTGGAGGAAAAGAGAGCATTACTACTCCATTTTCTTTAGCTAGATCTAGTGTTGGTACAGTTAAGTGTGAAGAGTGATTGTCTAAAACCAACAAAACAGGTGATTCTTTACTAGGCCTAACATGCTGGATAAAATGCTGCATAAATATGAGAAACTCATCATTACTAATCCAATCGCTAGAATTTCCTGCACCAATTCAATCAGTAGGACCATCCCGAATGAAATGGTCTTGGAACTTCTTCCGGGGAAAGATGAACATAGGTGGAATCGACGAACCTGTAGCTGAAACCGCTACTAATAGGGTTACATTAGTTCCACGTTCACCTGATGTTACTGGACCAATATTTCGCTTTCCTTTCGCAGCAACTATTTTTGATGGTTTAGTGACAGTCGATACCCCAGTTTCATCTGCATTCCATATTGACGAAGCTATGAATTTGAATCGGTCCATAACTTCTGCTAATTTCGAGTAAAATTTTTGCATATTAGATTTGTTGAAAGACGTAGATCTACTGAGACTTGTTGCTTCAGGTTTTCTAATGAAGAGATTGGTATTTCGTTGCAGAAAAGCAGTCATCCAATCTCTACCAGCCATTTTGTTTGAATGCCACGTTTCTGGTACACTTATTGCATATTTGATGGCACATTCATAAGCCATGCGACGAACTTCTTTAGGACCTATCCCGTGAAATATTTGTGCAAGTTTGAGTAAGTATTCTGTGAGGCTGGCTTCTTGCTCTTTATTAAATATCTGTGATACATTTTCATTGATAACTAAATCTGCTGCACGTTGCATCAACTCGACAGATTTCGTGCCACGATCAGTTATCCTTTTATAGTTGCGCATTCTGGAACAAAAATGTTTCTAATAACCTATATATTAATTATGGGGTGAATAAATTCAATGTGGGCTGAAAGGTCCACATTGGAACTTTTTACCCCAACCGTGTGAGGAACCTTTTTCAGGTTATAATAAAAATACCGTTGAATCTAGCTTAATATTAATGATAAAACGTGAAAAACAAATGAAAAACCTATACCAATATATGGAGTGTAGGCATGGTAAACTGAATAACACTGCCCGGAACTAAAAAGAATAGTAATTAAAATATTTACTTACGTTAAATTTTCGAGACGCAGTCATGTATGTCCCACCCACGTCGTCGCTCGACTGTCAACGTCAACGATGTCTCGTTACGCTCCTAGCGACCTCTTCTGACCAGTCGTATAGATAGAAGAAACGATACGTCACTAGTTTCTTAGATATGAATGGTGGACCTTTATACCCGTGGACCTTTAAGCCACGCTATACCATACTAGAAGCCCTGGAAATCAAAATTAGAAAAAGTTCGAATAATTTAATAAACGATGAATTAGATATTAATGATTTTTCTCTGTTAAATTTATTTTAGTAAAATATTGAATCGTTGTACCTGTTATGTTTATCCACTTTTATAGTTTCATCTACCTGCCACTAGATTACGTTTAGGTGTATTCACCTCCATTTGTATTTTCCATTTCTAAATTTGTGAGACATTCTATTTGTAAATTTAGTTTGAATTCCTTGTCTGATGGAGCCACTGTGTTTGGCGAAACAATTGTTATGTTAAATATCAGCCCAATCAATTGGTTGAAAAAAAACCGCGTGAGCTGGAAAAATCTGTCACTAAGATCGCATTTACCTACTCTTAATATATACATACAAATTCTTGACTCCCTGAGGCAATTCAAAGGGTCTATGGAGATAAGTAGAAGCTCAAAATTTCTCCACATTGAGAAAAGACATTTAAGTAAAAAAGTTAAAGCTCACAAAGGCTACCATTTTCCTAAAGCCTTAATCAGCTGGATCCACGTACCTAATTTTAACCCTCTCATTTAATCTGTAGAAGCAGGAAAATACGACACTCCCCAAAAACCACGAAAAGTAACAAATCTCTGCATAAAAAAATTAAACGGTTAGAGAGAAAAAGTATATCACCAAAAAGTGCTTTCCTTACATCAGCTCAATCCACCTATAAACTTCAGTCAATTCGGAGGGGGATTGGGAGTACAAAAATTATTCAAGAGCCGATTGTCTTAACTCCGTACTCTCTCTAAAAAGCTCTAAAAGCCTGATTTTAGATTTTAGATAATAAATTTCCATATTTTTTGCCGCAGGTTTTGAAAAACTTCACTGATGCACCTTCTTGCACACTAGCTTCCCCATAGTTTGTAAATACAAAAAGTTTGATAGAATTAACCCAAATTTTGATAGATTTTTTATGTTCAAAAACAACCACAGATACCATACAGCTCACTTGGTCTGAAGGCAGCCGCTGATGATTCCAAAATGTACTGGTGAATTTATATATATATATATATATATATATATATATATATATATATATATATATATATATATATATATATATATATATATATATATATATATATATATTTATATATATATATATATATATTTATATATATATATATATTTATCTTTATATATATATATATATATATGAAATGGTAAAATCCCTATGTGAGTTCATAATTTAATAAGTTAGAAAAGAAGTTGTGTTTTCTTTTCTAACTTATTAAATATATATATATATATATATATATATATATACCGGGCAGGCCCGTATCCAGAAATTCGTTTCGGGGGGGCTCAAAGACGAAAATCACTCAAAAATGTGGACTTATTTGAATAAATTCAGGGTAAGGCGAATCACACATCAATCTCAAATCAGTAAGTGACGTTTAATCTATTATTGTTTATTGTGCAAGAAAAAGATGCATACCTATATCGAATGGAAAAAATTTTCAAACTTCGGGCCCCTCCCCTGAATACGTGCCTGGTACCGGGTGTCCACGGAAGGTGGCTCGCCCCTATAACTTTTTTGTTTTCGGAGATAATGACACGAAATTTGGAAGATCTGTTCAATGAATAAAACTGCATTTTCCGACAAGTAACTCAACTTCATGCAACTTTCACCGGAAGTGACATAATCTTTCGATTTTTAAATGAGACACCTGGTATGTTTTCAGTTTTTTTGTCTCCATATGACATTAAAAATACAACCATGTATCATTTGTTACTTTTTGTAACCGTTTTTTTATTTTTTTTTCGAAATAAATTTTTATTCTAGAGAGCTATGGATGCGTTCAAATAACTAATTTCGGTCCTAAAATGTATGTTAAAATACAATTTTACTGTTTTAGATTAAAATGTTTCAGCTATGTGACGTTTGATTTTAAAACTTTTATTACTATTTTTTTTTCAAATGGCAACATGGTGGCTCGTCGGTTTAAAAAAAGATAATTTTATTACGATTAATTTGATACCGCACTCTAGGTATTAGGTTGAAAGAAAACTTTCTAACCTTAGAACTTTCTTTAAATGAAGAATCTTATTGAAATTAAAATAACATTTCAAATCATCGAGTAGCCTCTGACCAACACAACTGAAAGAAAATAAGTCCGAAGCCACACCCACAAATCTACGTCCCAGGACGGTAAACACATTTAAGGACCGAAATTATTCATTTGAACTTTTGAACGCATCTATAGCCCTCTAGAATGGAAATTTATTTCGACAAAATATAAAACAACGGTTACAGAAAGTGACAAATGATACATGGTTGTATACTAAATGTCATATGGAGACGAAAAAACTGAAAATATACCAGGTGTCCCATTTAAAAATCGAAAGTTTATGTCACTCCCGGTGAAACCGGAAGTTGCATCAAGTTGAGTTACTTGTCAAAAAATGCAGTTTTATGCATTAAACAGATCTTCTAAATTTCATTTCATTATCTCCAAAAACAAAAAAGTTATAGGGGCGAGCCACATTCCGTGGACACCCGGTATATATATATATATATATATATATATATATATATATATATATATATATATATATTATATATATATATTATATATATATATATATATATATATATATATATATATATATATATATATATATATATATCAGACAACAACAAAAACCTCAAAAATCATGGTCCAGAAGTTATAAACGCATTTAAAAACTACAGACTTTCGACACAGTTCACTAGAGTATTTTCCGAAGACTACAGTCTCCGAAAAAAATACGATTAAAAATAACTAGTAGTGTTATCGAATAAAACCGACGATAATGAAATAACTGAAAAGGCTTTCATTTTCATTTATATTCAAACGGAAGAAACAAGAGTTTTAAATAAGTAAAATCACGATGGTAGTACTTAGGACATCTTCTTAGTATCGAAACCCAGTGGGTACTAGTATTTCTGCACTTCTACCTGGTGTAAGATTCTTCTGAAATGATTTGGATAACGTAATTATTCAACTTCCAATTTTTAAGCATTTCACCAAGCAAGCATACTCTTTTGAAATATCTGCTACAAATATGTCGTGAATCGGAAATTTGTAAAACTTTTTCAAACGAAGGAAAAAATCGACGAAGAAAGTAATGTGTGGGAGATATGCGTAATTGATTTTACTAAATTACTAATTTTACTTAATTACAAATTTTAAATAAATTTATTCTCTGATGAGGAGTTTTATCATTATTAGAAGTCACAATATGCCGACTACTCTTCATTTAATAAACTTAATGGAGGTTCGAATTGGGTCAACACTAATTGAGATAACCCAAGAAAATCGTTTGTGCACCGCGCCAAAGGGCGATTTCCAGTTGATATCCTGAGCTTGAATTGCCTTTTGTTGATTTTATATGAGCACGAGAAGCTAAATTGTATTGTAGGCTTGCTAGGATAAAATGTTCCGGAACGAAATTTTTCGGTCTACAGTTCTTTAACCTTTCAGTGATTGAGCCGGAATGCCAACACCAATATTTTGTAGATCAGTTTATTGATAAAATGCTATTAAGCTTTCGAAATTTTTTTTTCCTGGACTGATTCATTCATCATATAAACTATGAAAAGTGATCTTATAAATCTTGATAGAATCCGTCGTTACTACGTGATAATTTAACATAATGAACAAAAACAAAATTGGATTTTACTACGTTAATTATCACAAAAATACTTTGAAATATATAAAACTGCAATTGCAATTTCGGTTACTAGACTGGGCTGATTGAGTTAAGAACTAAATACATAATTATAGACTTGACGCTTACGAGCGGGGAAGAATTATTGCAGGTACCTACCTAAATAGACAAGAGCAACATAATTCAAGAAGGCTGATTGAAGTGGGTTTCCCAAATTGTTACAAAAAAATTCTTAGAAAATCATTATTGTTTGAAAACACAAAAATAGGAGAAAATATAGTCAATCTGGTCGTTAAGCAAGATATCCCTTTTAGCAATATGATTGAGTTTGAAAATTTCCAATTATTCTGAGTGAGTGAGTTGGCCCCTTTCGGAAATTTGTGCATAATTTGGAAGGTATCTACAACCCCTGAACTTTTAAATTTTGAATTAATATCGTTGGCATTGAACAAATATCCTGAGAGTTTTTTCTTACGTTTGAAATCAATTTTAGTATTACATTTAGGTATAACATTACCATCTTCTTCAAACTCTACCAGATTGACTTAATATATTGCCTATATTTAGCGTATTCAAACATTAATGATTTCCTGAGAATATTTTATTGTACCAATTTGGAAAACCCACTTCGATCATCCCTTTTTGAAATATGGTGCTCTTGTCTATTTAGGTACATGTAATAATATTTCTTCCCCAGCCTCAAGTCTCAACTCTATAATTATGTATTGCAGTGACCGCAATCGCAGTTCTTTATTTTTCAAACTATTTTTGTGATAATAAACGTAATAAATTCTAGTTTTGTTTTTGTTGGTCTCATAATGCTTGGCATACTTAAGTTTCATATTATGAACAGAATACTCTATAAAATTCTGTGTGAACTATAGAATATGATGCAATTATGTTTAGAATACTTGAATTCAATTTTATGAACAAAATACTGTACATTTCCATGAACTATTGCATTAACTATTCAAAATGATGCTTGGTATACTTAACTATATACTTTTATAAATTTTTGAATTTCCATAAAAATCTCTACTTCTTTCTTGAAAGTTATTATTTGAGATCTATCTGAATTTCTTATAGCTGAGCATACTAACAAAGATTCATTTTTCAATTATCGAGTTACTCAAAGCCATCCTCATTTAAATAACTCTTCTTCTATGAAATTAGTTAACCACGAAGAAGATCCAGTTTCTTAAAAATTCAGCATTATCAATTTAATATATCAATACATGGTTTTTCACATATACTATATATGTATATCCAACGAAGTATACCCAGTATACGTTAAATTTACATATACTATATATGTATATCCAACGACGTATACACCACGCATAATAAGTTCCGTGCTTTAGCCCAAACTTTTTTGTTTTTGAAAAATGTACCAAAATCACTAATCTCATCTGTGCGGCTTCTAGAAGCTGCCAAATCTTAGAATATAAACACAGCTGGGATGATGATGCGGCACACTTGGTGGCACGTTCCTTTTCTTGAACCTGTCAGCTAACCAAAACATTTTCTTCATGTTTTGAAACCAGCATAAAAACACTTGATCATTGAGCATTTGGTATTGTTAGATCAGAGCTTCTAGAAGGAAAGAGATAAGTGTGTCGGCCATAGAGTCCAACAACTTATTTTGATGAGTTTTCACCAGTCTTGTATTGCTTTGTATTTTACCAGAACACAACGCAGAGAATTTACCAGGAACTTGGAAATACAGATTACTCGTTTGTTACCATGTGAGTAATGACTATCCAAAGGGACGCTATCTTGATCAGTATGGTAAAAATTGGTAATTTAAGTAGAATTTTCACCATACTAAGAACGATATTTGAGAGGGAAAGAGAATATCGGCGAGAGCTATGGAAAGATGACTGAGTCACTTTGTCAGGAATATCAAGAGGCACGCAACTGCACTAAGAGGTGTGCAACTATGTCAAGGGGTATGCAACTATGTCAAGGAGTGTGCAACTATGTCAAGGGGTGTGCAATTATGGCAATAAGTGTGCAAATATATCAATGAGTGTGCCACTATGTCAAGGGATGTGCAACTATTTCAAGAGGTATGCAACTATATCGAGGGGTGTGCAAGTATGTCAAGGAGTGTGCAACTATGTTAATAGGTGTGCAACTATGTCAAGGGGGGTGCAACTATGTCAAGAGGTGTGAAACTATGTCAAGGGGTGTGAAACTATGTAAAGGGGTGTGCAACTATGTCAAGAGGTACACAACTATATCAAGGGATGTGCAACTATGTCAAAGAGTGTGCAAATATCTCAAGAGGTGTGTAATTCAGATATGATCAGGATCAGGATCACCATCAGGTTCTTCATAACTAGACCCTTTCAAGTTGTAAATAAAAAAAAACGATGAGGAGAGAACATACAATTTGACTGAGAAACTTTAATTTTTTACTCAAGTTGTGTGTGTAAACGAAGAGTAACAAAATATCTATTAAAGATGTATCAAATCATTAAACTATTCATTAGATACAAATATAACAAAGTTTGAGTAGTATAACATGATTAACCACTAACCTTCACTCATTCCATTCGCATTATAACGAAACCACCACATGAAATAATTTTATACGAACTTATGCTTTATCTCTTGAAAATTTCCTTTAAAACAATTCGGACTTTACGAGATATGAGCTAACGACGTAAAGCAGATGAATTGCATATTATATGTCAGAGGAGTGGCGAAAATGCAATTTTCCTTCCATAGAAAATTCGAAGGATGCTTCACACTGGCAAGTGTTTAATGATACCTAATACTTGAGGCATATTTTATGCTATTGCAGGTACGGAATATTATGGGTATTATGTCATGAATAACTACCGTATATTATGAATAATAACTTCGAGATAAAATTTGAAAAATAATATTAATAAGTTAGGCATGCTGGGAACCGGAGATAATGAGAAAATAAATTCTGATACTACGAAAATAGAATATCTTACATCATTATAGAAGAAATAGTTTCACACCATACATGTTGCTTTCATATTGCGCATTAATTTACCACCTAGTTTCTTCAAAGGTTTAATCATAATTAATCAATTAAATCAATGGAAATTATATATATATATATATATATATATATATATATATATATATATATATATATATATATATATAATATATATATATATATATATATATATATATATTATATATATATATATATATATATATATATATATATAATATATATATATATATATATATATATATATATATATATATATTTTAAGTATATATATAAAATATATATGGTATATATATAATATATATATATATAAAATATATATATATATATATATATATATATATATAATTATTTGTTCGAATTGTTGTTGCCTGTGAACTATTTCTAATCTCTTGATAATTATTAGCAATAACAGGCTTGTTAAAACTCAAAAAACTCGATTTTATTAAAAAGTTGACGTTTCGCCACGACATTCGTGGCTTTATCAAAACTTTCATATTATAGTTATTTTTCAACTTGTAGATCCCATTTCTGATGCCTAGGTACTTAATTGACCCCCAGGAAGTTAATTGACGAGGCTTCAGGAATTTGAGTGTTTTCATCAACATACATTGGACCAAGACTCGGCAAATTATTTATGTATTTTTATGGGAAAAGTTTTGATAAAGCCACGAATGTCGTGGCGAAACGTCAACTTTTTAATGAAATCGAGTTTTTTGAGATTCACCAAGCCTGTTATTGCTAATAATTATCAAAAAGTTGAAAATTGTCCACAGGCAACAACAGTTCAAATAAATAAATAAATATATATATATATATATATATATAAAGTGGAAATTGAAGACGATTTTAAGGCAGTTATAAGATGGTTTCAACTGAATAAATTAACGTTGAATATAGAAAAAGCTGAATATCTACCATTTACATCTTACATAAATAATTTGTCGAGTCTTCGTCCAATGTATGTTGACGAAAACACTCAAATTCCTCGAAGCCTCGTCAATTAAGTACCTGGGGGTCAATTAAGTACCTGGGCATCAGAAATGGGATCTATAAGTTAAAAAATAACCAATAAACTCAGAGGATTGCTACATAAATTTAAATACTTACGCGACTTTTTAGATGAAACCTAGTTGAAGACTGGGTTTCATCTATATTTGTTTCTGGTACAGTCGAATCTTACGTATGGAATTATTGGTTGGGGTGGTGTGGCAGAGTGCCATTTGAAACAGTTGGAAAATATACAGAAATGAATCATAAAGCTTTTTTTTTAAAAAACAGTGATTTACGGAGAGTATTTTTTTTTGACATGAGACAATTATAGTCCCAAAACATTCTAGTAAACATCTTCAAAATAATTATAAATATACGTTTCCCACAACATAATTACCTTACCCGACGTAAATGTACTCACCTCACAATGAGCTCAAAGACCATTGGACAACGATGTGCGACTTAGTTTGCGCCAAGACTCTTCAATATGTTACCAAATGATATTAAGGAAATAAATAAACTGCCACGTTACAAATATTCTGTAAAAAACTGGATATCTAGTAAAAACAGACATATTTTCGATGATTTAATTAATTTAAGGTATCTAAAATAATTTATTTAATATAATTATATTTGGAAGATTACAAAATTTTATCCCAATTTCAAAATTAAACGCAAAGCTAAAAAGCTCACTACCCGATTAAGACCTTAACTCCCGAATACGTCCACAACTCCCTATTGGGACATTAACTCCCGACTTTGACTACAACTCACTATTAAGACCTACTATACAATATATCATCAATAAATCATGTTGTTTTATGTTTTCTTACTTTTATATGGTTAATATATAATATTACAGGTTTTATAACTCGCGCACAGGCATTATATGCCTCAGCGAGGTATCAATGTTTATTCTGAAAGATTTGTAATTGAAATTGTTTCTTTCAAATTGTATTATATTTCATGAGTAACCATAATTATTATTATATTGTAGTTTTATTGATTTAATTTTTTGTATAATATATTTCGTCAGATAAAAATCAGATAAAAATAGTAACTAACGGTAGATGTCTCTGATAATGATACAGTATACCGAAACTAGTAATTTATATTATATTGAATAGAGGAAAATTTAAGATATATTCCAATTTTCATTATATCTTTGAATTGCCGGCTTCTTCAGCTCAACATCAATGGATGTTGGAGAATCTCTTATTTTCAGAATTTTTATGGTAGTAGCTGATATTTTCATTTTGTTTTCATGTTGTGAAATTTATACGAATTAGAAATATTTAACATTTTTATGTTTATGTATATTTATTTACATTTATGCTTATTATGTTATGTCGAGTTGAGTATTGCGTACTTGGTATTTATAATCTGAATTTAACTGATGAAATTGATTCAAATTCGAAAAATATTATTCTTATGTATTCTCATGAATTTTGCATTTTCATTTACACGCACATTTATTATAATTTGTATACGAGTATACGTTTAGTGACCAAACGTACATTATCAGTTATCTAAAATGAGCATTATGAAGAGGTAATTTGAATATTAGTATATTTTGATTTTTTCATTGATCTGAAAAATAAGTGATATAAGAATTCCAAAAATGTCTTGATTGGAATAGAATTTTAATAATTAACTTCAAGAAAGAATACTCTTACAGTGTTGAGCAATCTTAAATACATTTATGTTATTGAGATAGTTGAGGAATTGTTTCGAAAAAACTCAAATTCGTTTCATTGTTTCAATGTTAGCTTTGTTTTCCGCTATAACTTTTCAAACTGAACAATTTTTCATACATATCAAATCCTGATTTTCAATGAAGTAACTGAAATGTTTTATAATATTTTCTTCAATCGTGAATCATTGCAATTAAATTATCTAGATATCATCTAGAAGAAAACTGAATATTTTCTTATCGGAACAATTTTATCAATTAATTTATTTTTCCTTAAAATATTACGAGAACACTATAATTGATTTATTTTATAAAGTTAATAATAACTTCATAAAGAAACAAAAAACTTACTTTTCACAGGATTAAATAAAATATAATGAGTAAACGCGTTTCGTCGTTACATTGACTTCATCTGGTACTAAGTTATAGTATTACAAAACAATCTATTAATACGAAGAATTGAACAAAACACAGAGAAAAAACTCAAAGAAACTAAATAGCAATAAGAAATTCATTCAGAGCTATTGGTAGATACATTGAAGAAGAGGAGAAGGGTTTACTTCAATCTGGTCATTAACTAGGTTTCCGGAATTTTTATATTTATTGATGTATAGGGAGTCCCAACAGTTGATTTTGTGGAGACTATTTTCTAACTGTAATATATTATAATTGTGATTAAATGTATGTTTTTCTTGAATAAGATGACACGCATAATTAAAGTCCGTTTTCTGCTTAATATAGCTACGTTGGTGTTCGTGTATTCGAGTGTTGAAATTTCTAATTGTACGTCCTATATAGAATTTTTCACAATCGTTACAGTAGAGTCTATAAAAACCCGTACGTTCATCTCTATGGATTTTTGATTTGTTGTTTTTAATGAATCTGCCAATGATACTGTTGGTTTTATATGAAACTTCGCAATTTTGTTCATGAAGAAACAATTTCAGGTTTCGGAAATCCATCGAGATTAACGTACAGGTGTTTATAGACTCAACTGTAACGATTGTGAAAAATTCTATATAGGACGTACAATAAGAAATTTCAAAACTCGAATACATGAACACTAACTTAGCTATAATATAGCTACACATTTATAATATATTACAGTTAGAAAATAGTCTCCACAAAACTAACTGTTGGGAATCCCTATACATCAATAAATATAAAAATTCCGAAAACCTAGTTAACGACCAGATTGAAGTAAACCCTTCTCCTCATCTTAATCTGTTCAATGTACCTACCAATAGCTCTGAATGAATTGCTTATTATTATATAGTTTCTCTGAGAACCCCTGTGTTATGTTCAATTTTTCGTATAAATAGATTGTTTTGTAATACCATAATTTAGTACGAGATGAAGTCAATGTTATGGCAAAACGCAGTTACTCATTAAATTTTATTTAAACCGGTTGAAAGTTAGGTTTTAATTTCTTGAAGTTATGAATATGAACATTCACTAAGTAAATGCCAATTCAATTCAATGTCTAGAGTTAATAATCAATAAGGTGAGCATTGAAATAAATTCATCTATTTAGCCTAAGAGATTCCTTTTTTTTTGTTATTCAGGAAATTGAAGCATCACATCTTGTGAAAGATAGAATAAATTCATAGCGTTTTTTCAACTTGCAGTTACATAATAAAAACTCGAATGAATGAAAAAATGGGGTTTTCCACAACAAACCACGACGCCTTACTATTTAATCCTTTTCACCTAGTAAGTACGATGGAAAACATTCCGATTCATAATGAACTGAATTTCTTTGTGCTCCTATATTCTCCCTAACGAGCTCTTTGTTTTCGGAATATGTGAGTTATACTTCTGCTAGTTTTTCCAGGATACTCATAATTACATTTCGCGATTTGGCCGTGGAAAAAATTCTTTAGTGGCCCTTTGTCCTTGCCATGGAATAAATCACACTGGTGTTTAAGGAACAAAAGTTCTTTTGACAATAATCCGCTATGATGAGAAGTTTTGCATTAAAATTTAGATGTAATACACCTTAAATCTTTGCTGGAAGTGAATATTTCTGCAATATGAAACTATAGTTTGAATTTTCCGTAATATTATCTCATGTGCTCGAATTATTTCCTGATTCAAAAGTAGGTAGTTATATTCTTTGGATTGATAAAGCCCATAATTCATTTAAATTAATGAACTTTTTAAATCAATGGTTAATGAAAACAGTTTACACTTTTATTAGATGCGTTTCGGTAAATCTTCACATCCTTCAGATGTTGAATGCAAAATGAATATATTTGCCCGATATATCCAATACAATAAATAATTGTGTAGGAAGTGTAAATACAAAGATAATTACTAACAATTAGTAAAAGAAGAAAAACGAGTTCTGAACTGCTAATCAAATAGTTCCGTAAGTTTGAAAATATTGAGAAGGGGGCTTGTAGTATGATCAATTTGGCTTCAGTAGGGGACCTGAATGTGTGCCTTTATTAACCTGTAATGATTCTAGAAAATTAAGTTTAATTCCCTTACAAACATCAATTTTAATATAAAAAAAATAATTAAACAAATTTCCATAAATGACAATTACAACCATATAATAATTGACAATATGATAGATAAAAAGATTTTCAAAAATGCGTATGTGTATCCCTTTGCCAGAGATAATATCAAATATAACAGCCTTACGTTCTTCAGAAATTCAAGTAAACTGAAATTTATTTCACCTAAGCACATCAATATTACTTACATTACCGGAAATAACCTAGGAAATCATATGAAAAAGAATAAATCAAAATTTCACAAAAACAATAAATTAGGAGTTTATGCAATTAAATGTTGTCATTGTGGTGAGTTTGACATTGGTCGGACTTTCAGAAGCATTCATACCAGAATTTGTGAACACAGAAATAGCTTTGTTAATCAAACTGCGGATTCACATTATGCAAACCATTTAATCCAAGAAAATCACACATTCAGTTTTGACTTTAAAATAATAAATTCTGAAAGGAAGAAAATTATACTGAATTTTCTACATTACAGATTGATAAATACTAACATTCAGTTCTCCAATTTAGCAGTCAAAATTATCATACCGCAGGCCCACTTGTTAATATTTTCAAAATTACGAAACTACCTGACTAGCAGTTAAGAATGGAATTCCCTCTCTTACTAATTATTTTGAACCATCTCTGTTTTTACCCTTTCTACCCAATTAGTTATTTATTAATTTCTGTATTGTATATATCCGAGAAATTTATTCATTTCTCATCCAGCGTCTGAAGAAGGTGAAGTTTCACCGAAACGTGTGTCATGTGTAATTTACCTAATGAACATGTAAATTATTTTTATTAACCATCGTTTCAATATGTACTTGTATTCAAACTGAAAATAATTTTTTGAAAATATCCGAAATATATATTGACATATTATTATAGAATATAACAACACCATTCTACAATAAAAATGATCTAATAACAATATAGACTAGATGCTTTTAAATAAATCTAAGTGAGCACAACAAAGTGTTGAGGTTTGGAAGATATTCATCGATGAGAAGATCATTGAAGCTTATTAAAATTGAATTGTGAAACTTCGATAAAGAAAATTTGGAAGGAGAACTGATCACAAAGTGTAGAATATACGTGTCATTTTAAATTTCTAGTGTATTAGGAAAATCGTTTGAAAAAAATATTTCAAAAATGAAAACTCATTAAGTTATTAATGTAGATAAGTTAATTAATTGATTGATATTAGTACTGTTGGAACTTGTGTGAAACTGTCGTGATTGAATATAAAAAATAGGCAAATTTCTGTCTAAGATAATAACCGACTTAACATTTTTCTGAAATCTAAATACTTATTATTAAAACAGTTGTTAATAATAACAATTTACACATTTATTAAAAGAAATAACGCATGACACACGTTTCGGTGGAACTTCAACTTTTTCAGATGCTAATGGCAAACTAACTATTTTCTCTGTTATATCAAACACAAGAAATAAAGAGAAGACAAATTGTATAGAAGGGGTAAATAGAAAGATGGTTACAAGTAATTATTAGAATAGGAAAAACCAATTCTGAACTGCTAGTCAAGTAGTTCGGTAATTTGGAAAAGATTGAGAAGGGGGCTTGAAGTATTATATATAAAAAGTTGTTCCAAAATGCGATTATCCATTCTATGGCTTAGTAAAAATAATATCAAATATAACAGCCTCACTTTCATCGGAAATTCAAGTAGAAAAATTAAATCTCTCTCATCTAAGCACAATCGTACCGGTAATAATTTAGGAAATCATATAAAAAATAATAAATCCAAAGTTCATAAAGATAATAAATCAGGAGTTTATAAAATTAATTGTGGCGATTGTGATAAGTTTTACATTGATAGAAATTTCAGAAGTTTTCAAACTAGAATTTCAGAACACAAACGTAGCTTTGTTAATCAAAAGTCGGATGCACATTATGCAAACCATTTAATCCAAGAAAATCACACATTCAATTTCGATTTTAAAATATTAAATGCTGAAAGTAAGGAACTAAACTTAATTTTTTTAGAATAATTACAGATAAATTAATACAAGCAATCACAGTCTCCTATTGAATAGCCAAATCGATCATAATTCAAGCCCCTTTCTCAATCTTTTCAAAATTACCGAACTACCTGACTAGTTCAGTATTGGTTTTTCCTATTCTAATAATTATTTGTAACCATCTTTCTATTTACCCCTTCTATACAATTTGTCATCTCTTCATTTCTTGTTTTCGATATAACAGAGAAAATAGTTAGTTTGCCATTAGCATCTGAAGAAGGTGAAGTTCCACCGAAAGATGCGTCATGCGTTATTTCTGTTAATAAATGTGTAAATTGTTATTATTAACCATTGTTTTAATATGTTTATTAATTTACACCATGTATCGGCCCAATCAATCCAAAATACTTATTATTCATACCATCACTTCAGTATTGAAATGTTACTGAAGATAATGCATATGGCACATTGCAGTTTCGCTTCAAAATTAATACACTTGTATGAATTCATCGTCATTTTCCGAAGTCAACACCCCAATAATCCGAATTCCGAGAGATATTAACAAATTTTGCTTTGTCCGCAGCTGAAGCAGAGTAACGAGCGCCAGGTGGTCCTGAGGGATGTGGGATTCAACCTATCCGGGAACTTTAGTTGCGAAGTGACCACAGATGCCCCACGATTTTCCACCCAAGTAGTCTCGGCAGAGATGTTGGTTGTTGGTATGATATTATGCCGATAACTGTTCACTTAGTTGTTAGGCATGTTTTAGAATAATATATCTATGACTTTAGTGTTTCGTGAAATTCGAGTCCAAACTTCTTGGAACAGTTGGTGCTGCAATTTTTTTTGTGTAGGCAATAATTATATTTTAACTTGAAAGTTATCGAGAAATATTTGAAAGTAATATTTCATTATTAATTTCATTTCAAATGTGTTTTATTATTTTTTCAAGAATAAAATCCCAATAGTTTAGTTATTGAGTTCTTATTCAAGATATGTACGATAAACGTAGGTGAAGAATTATAAAATTTTATGAGTATTTATATATTGATACTTATGAAATCAAAAAATAAATTATCAAGGTCTGAATATACAGTTTATTCATTATTTATATCAATAAGGTGTAAACTAAAACATTGAGTTGATATAAACGAATATTGGAGGCTTCTTCATGATTTGAATTAATTTAAACGACATAAAAACACAGGCTTTGAAGTAAGCACTAAATTTTATTGCATTATGACGCTAGTTTTATCTCACCTGGCACTAGCGCTAGTTCCAAGAATATGTGGTATCTGAGGAATGTGATAAAATTTAGCATATCTCTTGAAAATGACTGTTATCAATTTTTATTTCGTTTCTAGGGTTTAAAAAAATTTAGTAGTACTTTTGATAGAAAAAACGTTCGAGAAGAAGAGCACAGTCGCTACAATCACATTTACTGAATTTACCCAATATTTGCTAGATTTATTATGCATCAAGACACCATTTGAATTTCAGCTCATTTGGTTTGATGAAAGTACCTACCTGGAGATACCTCGCTGAATCCAAATGTATCGAAAAAAAGTGACTATATATATATATGTATATATATATATATATATATATATATATATATATATATATATATATATATATATATATATATATATATATATATATATGAATGTATTTTTTTTTATTTACTTGTCTTTTCTCAGGAAGAAAAAATGGAAATTTGAGTATAAACGATTATCAAAACTTTTGAGAAATATTTTCAATGAACTTGGGTTTCTCAAAATGGCCTCTCTTTAGATCTATAAAAAAAGACATGTAAATGACCATAAAATTCAGTTCAGAGTAATCAAAATGCATATATATATATATATATATATATATATATATATATATATATATATATATATATATATATATATATATATATATATATATATATATATATATATTTATATATATATATATATATTATATATATATATATATATATATATATATATATATATATATATATATAAATATATATATATATATATATATATATATATATATATATATATATATATATATATATATATATATATATATATATATATATATATATATATATGTATATATTGGATAATAAGAAAACCTCAAAAATATATCGAGTTGGTCTAAAACGGGTTTCGAACTACTACCAAATTCAGAGTTCTTGTGTACCGTACCGCCTTCAAAGTTATTAGAAAAGTTTTGTTTATTGACATCTATGGAGGCAGTTGTAATAATTTAATTTAGGTTAAATGCGTTGATAAAATAATACAAACTAACAAAATAAAACTTTAAAGTCCGCAATAGATTGAAATTTCTTTCGATTACGTGCCTTTAGTTCGCATCATTTCTGTCTCATCACCAGTTATCCTTTTATTTTATCACAGATAAAATTATTTTAATGTGGAGATGCTATTAGTTAGGTTTTTTTCTACTGATTTAATGATCATCTTAAATTCTCTTTTCAATGAAATTTGTTTTCAAATTTTCATCTAAACGTGAATGAATGTGAAAGCAATAAAATCATTCATGGCCAAATTAATTAACGGATGAATTTATAGCCGTACTGAACGAACGGTTTTCTATTTGTATAGTTAATTAAATTCCATCTTTTATTTAACCTTCACTGCAGCATTTATCTGGTATTATGATTATTTGAATTCTAATGGGAAATACAAATTTGATTTACCTTTTTGGATGAACGAACATATCTATAGTCTAATACAATGTCGAATAAAAAACATTTTTGGAAGAACAGAATCAAAGAAAAATTTCAATATTTTTGAAAGGAAAAATACTCCAATTAATTTTCATACGTAGATGAGATGCTACATTTCAACAAATAATCTTTGTGGATTTACAACGTAACTTCATCATCATTTAAATTTTCAGATAAGTTTATACATAATGAAAACTCATTTATTTTCAAAATTTTTACTGCGATATAAAGGCGAACATTATGAACTAGATAAGTATTGATAATTTGATATGGAAACTAGGTTTTTAATTTTATAACTTTTCAGTGCTTTGATCATTACAAAAAATATTATTTCAAAAACTATTGTTTGCAGTCATAAGGATTTTTCTATGTACTTGCGGTAACAAATATAATAACTAAAGTGGCTAATAGAAACACCTGAAAATTATTTTCATGTTTCCAACATGGTCGTCACGGGGCGTAACCGCTATCTAAAACATTTAAAGTGATTTTGCTCTGAAATACATATTGTAAATGTATCAAAAAATATATGTGTTTTCAAGCTAAGCTTCATTCGAATAATTTTTGTTCAACAATTTTTGACGTATCTATTGAAATGAAGTGGTGAGGGATGTTTCAATTTTTTTTTGAATAATCAGCTGTAACTCCTGAACGACCGAACGGATTTTAACAAAATTGGCCTCGTTGGGAAAAGCATTAATTGCTCCATAAAACCGATTTTATCTGTGATCTGTCAAATTTTTAGTGATGCCGTTGGAGCGCGGTTTTTAATATCTTCTTCTTTCGGTGCCGTACCCGGTTTCGGGGTCTACAACTGTCTAGAACTATTCGTGTTGTGCGTGATACAGAGATACACAAATAGAAGGAAACAACTGTTTTACGACGGATTCGAGCGTCTTTATAGAGAGGCTTAAGTAGGCAGAATACTTCTCGGTGGTTTGCATTGCCTTCCGAGAGGTGGATCCGCATTAATTCGTTGATTCGGCCGGTATTCAATCCACCGAGACCACCGACGGTAGTCCAACGCACTGACTACTGCGTTTTTTGATAAAACAACTTAAAATCCATTGATAACAAAATAGGTTAGTGAAAACCTTATCTGGATATATTATTCCTAACCCAAAATGTCGAAGAAAGAAAATGTAGTTATTTCATAATTTTAAAAATACGCCATTAAACCGATATTTATTTTTATTTGTCCTTTTCCAAGAATCAATGATGAAATTTCATAATTTTATGATTTTTGAATAATAGTATTCTTAGTTCGGAATATTTTCAAAAAAATGTGTTTCAGCATAATAATCAATATACCTAATATTATGCAAGTGCTAAGTAGTCAGAATATGAAGAGCAGGCCAGGGAGTCAGGGAGTAAAAACATATGCCTAAAATCAACTTGTCAACAAATATTAATATAATACTTATGGAGGCAGTGTAATGAGATTTTGTGGAATACAGAAGACTGAAAAAACTATTGAAATGCGTTGACAAACGATGAAGCTGTTGATATGGTTGCGGTTTATTTTGAATGTCTTCAAATTGCGGCATTGGCCCAAAGAGTATACATAGCCTATATCCAAATTGGCGTTAACGCCATTCGAGAATATTTCCACGTTTATGCGAAATTTGCGTAATACTGGCAGCTTTGGTCCCTAAGAATTTTAGATAAAAATTTTCTATTTTCCCCAAATTAATATGCTAACAAATTCTCGCATAGTGAACGCTGATTTGAATATCGAGCTCTGAATACTTTTTGTGCCAATACAGCTTTTTGAAGACATTCAAAATATACTGCAAAAACATAAACAGCTTCATCGTTTGTAAACGCATTTCAATAGTTTTCAGTCCTTACTTGTGTGTGCCACAATATCTCATTACACTGCCTCTAAAAGTATAATTTTGATATTTGTTGACAAGTTGATTTTACTCTTTGGCCTGCTCTTCTTATTCCCACTACTTTGCACTTGCATATTGTTACATTGATTATTATATAAAGGAGGGTTTTTTTAAAAATATTTTGAATTGAAAATACTATCATTTGTAAATCATAAAATTATGAAATTTTATCATTGATTCTGAGAAAAAGATAAACGAATAAAAATGAATACCGGTGTAATGGCGTATTTTTAGAATTATATGATAACTACATATTCTTTCTTTGATATTTTAGGCTAAGAATAATATTTCGAGATGAGGTTTTCACCAACCTATTTTGGTATCATTGCGCTGCATATTTGTGGAAGAAATTTCAGGTTATAGCATTTGATTTTTAGAGAAATTAGAAGGTTTTTCTGTTATTATATCAAAAACGGCGCTCTAACGGCATCACTAAAAATTTGACATATCACAGATAAAGTGCGTTTGATGGAGCAATAAATGCATTTCCCAACGAGACCAACTTTGTTGAAATCCGTACAGTCGTTCAGAAGTTACAGCTGTTTTTAACAAAAAAATTGAAACACCTCCCACCACTTCATTTCAATAGATACGTCAAAAAGTGTTGAACAAAAATACTCGAAAAAGCTTAGCTTGAAAACACATATATTCGATACATTCACAAGTTTTAGATGGCGGTTACGTCTCCTGACGGACATTTTGGAAACATGAAAATAATTTTCTGTTGACCACTTCAGTTATAATATTTTTTACCGCAAGTCTCTACGACGAATAGTTTACGAGATACAGCAGAATTTTCGCAAGTAGTTCAGTGCGGAAAGTGGTACTTTTTGGCACTAGCATGGTGGAGTGTTTTCAAAGCACTAGTATTCAGCTATTTCACTGAAGGCTACTTTAAGGCATCAACTAAAATTATAAAGGATATACCAAACAAAATTCAAAACTCAACTGAAGGATCGGAAAATTAACTTCGGAGTTGTCTTAAGAAATTGAAAATGATCCTCAGGTTTTAATTAATACTACATCAAATAACAGCATAATCCTCGGAAACTGGAAGACGGAAAATTTACGAACCTCGGCTAATAATCTAAGGAATTCCACCCATTGTTCTTTTAATAGAAATATTTTTTTCAATTTTCGAGATGATAATCGAGTGTTTCATTGGTTTTTAATGTTCGGAAATGATAAGTTTCAGTTTACTTGTGATCAAATTTTGCTAAGATTTATTCCTTTTTCTCCACACGCTCGTAGAAAACAATATTGTTCTCAACTAGTGCTGAAAAGTTCCACTTTCCGCACGTGTTAAGAAAATAGCTAATTCAGATTTGTGACCGAATTTCCGAAAATTTTTGAATGTAGGAGAAGTTAGTACACAACAAAGGGAATATACATATATTATGTTTTTTCGTAAATACAACACATACCACGCAGAAAATATTGATTCAATGATTATTTCCATAAAATATTGCTCTGCAGGATGCATAGCAATTTGAAGAATTATTACCGAAGTAATTTTGAATATTTAGATTGAAAATGAAAAGTATACTGAATAGTTATGTCTACCGAAGAGAGAAATAATAAATTTGCCTTTGATTTCAAAAAATTTCTTAAAGTTTTAAATGTAATTTTGCTTCAAGAAACTTATGTTTTATTATAATAATTATTGATTTGAATTTCTTTCTTTGCCACCATACTCAACACTAGCGTTTCGTTGACCAAGCTGATATCATAAGAAGCTGTCGATAAAAACTGTTGGTACTTCTTCTTCAGCCCTCTTCCGTCCACTTCTGAACATAGGCCTCTCCAAGTGTCTTCCATCCATGTCGATCATGAGCCAGTTGTATCCAGTTCTTACCGGCTACTGCCCTTATATCGTCCATCCACCGATTTTGTGGCCTGCCTCTACTTCGTTTGGTCTCTCTGGGACGCCAGTTGGTCACTTTATTTGTCCACCTTGCATCGTCCTGTCTTGCCACATGTCCTGCCCATCCCCATTTCAAGCGACGCGCTGCACTTTGTCGGTTACTCTTGTTCGCCTTCTTATTTCCTCGTTAGGAATCCTATCTCTTTATGAGATTCCAAGCATTGCCCGTTCCATTGCCCTCTGTGTTATTTTCAGGCTATTTGCACTGCGCATTGTAAGGGTCATTGTCTCTAGGCCGTATGTTGCCACTGGTAGAATACACGTATCATACACTTTACGGTTTAAATTTATTGGAATATCTGGGTTTTTCAGAATGTTTTTCAATTTACCAAACGCCGCCCATGTTAGGCCTACTCGTCGAGTTACTTCCAATTTTTGATTGTCTTTCCCCAGTTTTATGACATGCCCAAGATATATATATATATATATATATATATATATATATATATATATATATATATAATATATATATATATATATATATATATATATATATATATATATTCGTCAACGATTTCTATAGTTGTGTTTGATAACGATAATTGTATGTTGGTTGGTGACATGATCTTGGTTTTACTTATGTTCATTCTCAACCCTATACTTTCTGAGGCCTCATTTAGTTGTTGCATCATATCCTTTAGTTCGTTTTGATGTTCTGAGATTAGGACAACGTCGTCTGCCAAGCGCAGGTGGTTGAGAAATGATCCATCGATTTTAATACCTTTTTGTTCCCAGTTCAGCTTTTTGAAGACCTCTTCGGGAGCCAGGGTGAAGAGTTTCGGTGATATTGTGTCTCCCTGTCGTACTCTTCTGTTTAGGTTTATTTTAGGAGTTTTCAAGGTTTCATCGATTTTGACGTGCATTGTAGCATTTTTGTATATATCTTGTACTACGGCATTATATCTTGAGACAATTCTAGCATTGTTCATGGCATCTAAAAAGGACCATGTTTCAATTGAATCGAATGCCTTATGGAAATCTATAAATGCTAGGTGTAGAGGGATGTTATATTCAGTTGTCTTTTTATAAGTGCATGTAGTGTTTGTAGGTGGTCTGTGGTACTAAACCTAGTTCTAAACCCAGCTGTTGGTACAACTTACTTATAATAGCAATTGGTTTGACAAATTGATTTCAAAAACACTGAAAAGCCACGCTTTAATTGCGAACAGAACGAAACAGAAAATTATTTGTATTATTGTGAAGAAGCGTGTGGTGCTGTTAGAAGTTATATTTCTTCAGGCGAGTTATGCGAAAATGATGAGAGTGAAATTATGAGATGCGCGCGCATCACTGTAACACAAGTCACAGGTCTGCGTGCATATTACTGTGCACGATATTTCAACACTGTTAATACAAAACTTTTCGTATCAAATTTTAGTTATCATAAGGCACTGAAAACTAAAGTTCCGATTCAGTCATTATTGGAAGATGCTATTGTAGTGGACATTTTTAAAATCAAAATCAACATTCGAATAATGAGAGAATTTACGTTACACTTAATGTAAGAAAATGAATATTTATTTATCTAGTTTTTCAAATTTAAACTGAAATTTATTGACTGTGTTGACTATCCTTTTCTAGTCCTTTCATTATTTGTTTTTAATTAATTATTTGCATGCAATAAAATTTTTTAATTATGCCAAAGAAGTATAATTTATCATGCGCGTACATAAGTACACAAACCCATTTTTTTTAATATCTTCACATATCCGAGTACTTTCAAGAATAGCAAATCAATGAAATATTTGTAACATTTGATACCAAGCTCTTCACGCCTTTTTGCAATAAAATGAATTATTTTTTACTTTCTAGTTCACTTTGCTATTAAAGAATGTTTTTCAGATTTTTAAGACTATAATTCATTTTCTAATATTTCATGTCAAAACGAAATCACAAGTAATGGTACATAGGAGTCATGATCTTAAGTATTTCATATAATATAAGACAATAATATAATAATAATGAAAAAAAATTTTATTCTGATAATCCTGGACAAAGTGTGTAAATTTTTGTTTTGTCATCAGTTTTATTACATGATCAAAATTTCAAAATAATCACACATATTCAAATCCATAAAGATTACGTTGAAACATTTCATTACATACCTACAGATTAAGCTAATCAAAGCATGCTGAAAAAGGTCATGTCCAGTATCAAAAATGTAACTGTCATAACTATATTCAATGTAAACGTTAATTATAAATTTCGGTGAACAAATTATCTAAATTTCAACATTACTTATAACTTAAATAAGATATTTCAGGGATGAAGAAAACTTCCATTTATTAAAGAGTTCCATTCAATATTTTGGCAGAAAGAATATTCATTTGGCCATGATAAAAGATGCAAGCTGCATATTTTATTACACGAAATATTTGGATACAGCCGCAGCTTCACTTGAGTAAGATGTTGAGCGTACCTCAGGGATGAAAACTTCCAAAAAAAACCTAATTATTTCTGTATTAGAGTCGTATAGGATATTTCATCTTGATTTATAGATAGCGCTTTCGTGCTTATTCTCTCTCCATATTCTGCAGTTATAGATACTCTGTATTTACAATATTTAACTCACGAATTCTACGTGTTTACTACGATTCTTCCGAATTACCTACTTCTGCAAATTCAAAGTGAAATACGAACGGAATATGCTTTCTAGGAGAAATGGACGAGAAAATTCTTAGTCACACTAAGTTACGTGGATTTTATCAAATGTTTGCATTCGTATTCTAACGGGGTACCACGGATGCTTTTCACCCAAACTCTAACTATATAGGAATGCAGAACGAAAAGCGTTGGGCGAATTGTTGTGTTTTAGTCATATTTTCCTCGTAGATAATAGATTATTACACTGTATCGAAAATCAAGAATACACTTGAAGTATGATCAATCTGGATATTCACTAGAACGCCTGAATGTTTATATTTGTTACTCTGTAGAGACTATAGGATACTTAGTTTTATTAACTTATTTTCGGTATTTAAATTTTCAAAGTCTGAGTTGGATGAATGTGCGATTTTCACGGATTGAATGGTTTGTGTGATATGAATCCCATTTTTTCAATAACAAAGCTGTTTATATTCTGATATTCCGGTCTGACAGCTTCTGAAATGTCTACTAATATAAAATTTATCACAACTACCACATTTAATTTATAAACTTCTAATTCATCGATTATGTGGATATTAGATTAATATATATATATATATATATATATATATATATATATATATATATATATATATATATATATATATATATATATATATATATATATATATATATATATATATGTATATATATATATATATATATAATATTGAAATTCTTGATTTTTTGATTTTTACCTGTTTATCGTATTCATTCCAAGAGATATCAATTATTGGTATGATAGGTTTACATTTTAAAATTAAAATTTACAGGACGTTTCAATAGAGTTTCCATCTTCATCAGCTAAAATTGGGATAAAATACAAGTCAGATGCTTAAATATAAAACATATACACACATACACAAATATCAATATGTTTTATAATTAAGCATCTGACTTGTATTTTATCCAAATTTTAGCTGATGAAGATGGAAACTCCATTGAAACGTCCTGTAAATTTTAATTTTAAAATGTAATGTTTGAAATAAACCTGTTATACCAATAATTGATACCTCTTGGTATTTTTATATATATATATATATATATATATATATATATATATATATGTATATATATATATATATATATATATATATATATATATATATATACATATGTATATATATATATATATATATATAATTATATATATATATATATATATAATACATATTATATATATATATATATATATATATATATATATATATATATATGCATATGTATATATATATATATATATATATATATATATATATATATATATATATATATATATATATATATATATATATATATATATATATATATATATATATATATATATAATATATATATATATAAAACAAAAGCAAATTTATCGGTCTAGCCCGCATATGTCGAAGCAGCTTCGACATATGCGGGCTAGACCGATAAATTTGCTTTTGTTTTATATACTATTTCCCCGCGATAAATCTCCTCTTTGTAGTATATATATATATATATATATATATATATATATATATATATATATATATATATTAAAATCAAAATAAATATAATTAAGGTTTGTATTTTCATGGGAACCGTTATATTTGATGTTTCGGTCACTCATTCTGACCCCCTTCAGAATATATAGAATGAAGCATGAATTCGGCATGCTCTTTCTTAACACATCATAACAAAATATTGTAGACTACATCAATCGTTTGAACACACAAATCTATAAACATTGATCTAATTATCTCACTAATAGTATAAAAACTTTCAAACAGATGATATGTTCGTGTGTTTAAATGATTGATGTAGTCTACAATGTTTTGTTATGATGTGATAAGGAAGAGCATACCAAATTCATGCTTCATTCTAGATATTCTGAAGAAGGTCAAAATGAGTGACTGAAACGTCAAATAAAATGGTTAAAAAACGATTTAAGTCACTTACGATCTATTCCCAAGATAATCCAAACTATAATTATATATATATATATATATATATATATATATATATATATATATATATATATATATATATATATATATATATATATATATATATATATATATATAAATATATATATAGATATATATATATATATATATATATATATTTAAGATAAAGTCTTACTGAAACGTAAGTCATGCGTTATTGTTTTTAAAATACGTGTAAATTGTTATTTAACTATTGTTTCAATACATTTACAGTATTCATCAGATTTGATTAATTTTTTATTGATTCTGTTATTCTTGTGTTGGAAGGATTTGACGATATAATTATCATAATAATTGTCAAAAAAATATCTATTTTTCTATGTTGTGTTCTAAAAAGAGAACAAAATATTTTGTCATATTCTTCTTCACTTGAATCTTAAATTTTAGTAATTTTAGATTCCACATCTATACCTGATCAGATTTTGATATATCAAATATATTATTTTATCTTTGATCAAAATTTTCCTTACTTGTTCTTCGATGAAGTTGGATATGTGCATGTGCATATTTGCATGTAGATCATTTTTATTTTTCAATCTAGCAGTAAAACACTTGATTCATATGTAATAATTTTAATTGGACATCTAAGAGAATATCATTTATGAACTACAGGACTAAAAGGATTTCACGTAATAGCTTATACGCTGATGGTGGAATTTCAGTAATCCTAGGTACTCTATGATTATACATATAACGCCTTTATAGTAGTTGAAAAGATAATCTTTTGGTAATAACCCAACTGTGAAATTATAAATTTTTAAATGAAATAAATTTGAGAAATAGTCATGCTGATATTTTTCACCTATATTTAGAAAAAAGCATGACGAATGTATCCGAAGTACTTCTTTTTCATCAGATGTTGACTGAACACTCTCATTTATTCTAAAAAACAGGATTTTAAATTGTTTCAACTTGAAAAGGCATAGTTTCTATATAATTTTAAGATGCAAATTTCACTTAAAATTTGAAAGAGAATCTATTAATTTGTTATAGTTTATTAGTTTAAAATCCATTCGATTATTCATTAAAAAAATTGTCAAAAAGCATGTTTTGTTAAGAATTCACATACACACACACGACACACACACCACACACACACAGACACACACACACACACACTCACACACACACACACACACACACATATTTATACATTTTTTTCATCTTTATGAAAAACAACTTTCTTTCTGTTGTTGGAAATTGAATAATTCAATTAAAATCTCAGAATATCAGATAATTTATAGGTACTCTTATGAATAAATGGTATGAAATCTGAAATTAGTTTTTGACGAGAGCTTGAGTAATTTAAATTTATTCCATTTTCGTCGAAAATAATAAACTATTTTTCTGTATAAAATTTTTGTCTATCCGTCACTTGTTTTGTAGGCTTTCTTGTTTTTTCGTGATTTCAGAAATTTTTCACAGCTCCACAGCCGCTGATTGAGTTAGAGGAGTAAAATTTAGTACATAGTTGATGACAGAAAAGTTCTCAGTGGGTTTTTCAATTGCTACTCTCAGCCGCCGCAATATATATATTTGAAGCATTTTTGGAGATTTTCAATAATTCTGCATTTTTACAGCAACTGAAAATTAAGTTATGAAACCAAAAATTTGTACTTGAATTCGGTTGATGTTACGAAGGTGATGTTTAAAGGGTATTAAATGTTTCATCTCATCGTCCTAATATTAAATTTTTTCATGCGTTTTTGCAGGTGTTCACGTTTTCTGCAACCCCTCCAAATTGCCTAAGGGGGAAGAATATGTTTCTGAAAAATAACGAAATTAGCGAAAACTAAGACCTTAGTAGCAGAGCTTCGCCAATCATGCATTTTTAGTGGTATTTCCCCCGAAAATACATACTAATGCAGTGTATCGAAGGAAAGCAGTCAGGTTTTTTATCCATTTTAGACGTCCTGGATCACGATTTTTGAAAAATATGTTATGTCATATTAATATATATATATATATATATATATATATATATATATATATATATATATATATATATATATATATATATATATATATATATATATATATATATATATATATATATATATATATATATATATATATATATATATATATATATATATATATATATATATATATATATTTATATATATATATATATATATATATATATATATATATATATATATATATATATATATATATATATATATATATATATATATATATATATATTGTTGGGATTTTCGTGGTATAACAGATATTAAATGACTAATGAAAATAGATTTAATTTACTCGACGTTTCGGCTCTATTTTTGGAGCCTTTTACAAGAGTTTCATCAAGAGTCTGTAAGATAAAATATAATTTAAAACTAGTTTACAATACAAAGGTTGATATTGAAAATGTACCTCACTACGGATCGTTTTGTTTTATTTTCTTTTGCTGTGGTAAGTTCCAGCTCGTGTGAACGACTGGTTTATGAATCCGAAACAGGTGTCGAGTCTTAATCGTTTCACGTGTCTTCGCGTTATGCGCCTTTTATAATATTTGAGAATATACGGTGCTCAAATTATTCACGTCTGAACGGTTATTGATTACATTTTGTAGATTTTTCTGGATATGTATCATTTCTAAAATTTCTCTTTTCTTTGTGTTAGTTTCTGTTGCCAAGATTCTAGTTTTGTCGTAGTTGAAACTATGTCCGTCTGTTTGTTTGTGTTTATTTAGTGCCGTGATCTGTGTTTTTGAATATTTATGCGTTTTAATTCTTTCTTTTAAGTGTTGCATTGTTTGACCTATATATGTCTTATTACAGTTGTTACATGGGATTTCGTATACTGTGTGTGTCTTGTCCATTAGAGGCGATTTGCTTTTGGTTTTTGTGTAAATTTGTTTTACCTGGTTTTGTGGTTTGTAGGCTATTTTTATTTCATATGGTTTTAGTATGTGACTTATTCTTTGTGATAGTGAGGGTATGTATGGCAGTGTTATGTATTTGGATGTTTTGTTGTTTTCATGTTTGGTGTTTGTTTGTTCTGTGTTGTATAATTCATAAGTTCTCTTTTTTGTTATTTGGTTTATCATCAATTGAGGATAACCATTTTTCTGTAGTAGTGTGTTTGTCTGTTTTAGTGTTTGTGGTCTAAGAATGGGTGATGTCAGTTTCAGGCTTCGGTCGATATAATTTGTTATGATGGCTATTTTTTGTGAAATGGGATGGTTTGATTTAAAGTGTATGAGTCTGTCGGTGGATATGGGTTTCCTATACAATTTAGTGAGGATCTTATTTCCGTGTTTAATTAAAGTCATGTCCATAAAATTAAGTTGGTTGTCTTTCTCTTTTTCCATTGTGAATTTAAGTTTTGGGTGGATGTTGTTGAATTTATTCTGTATTTGTTGTATCTGGTCCTCATCTGCCACTAAAAGGCAGTCGTCCACGAATCTTTTGTAGAGTGTAATATTTGTCTCTGTTTGTTGTATTATCTGTTCTTCCATGTATTCGATTGCCATTTGGGCGATGGTGGCTGATAGCGGGCTGCCCATAGCTACGCCTTTTTTTTGTTGGTAGAATGTGTCCTTGTATTGGAAGTAGTTTGTTCCCAGAATAAACCTTACAGTTTCTGTGAATTCCGTCTTAGAGATGTTGGTGAAGTTGGTAATTTCGGTCCATTTGTTTTCGATTATTTCAGGAATGATGTCAGTGGGGATGTTTGTGTATAGGGAAACAATATCAAGGGAAAATAGGGTAGACTTTTCAGTAATTACTACTTGGTCTATTTCCTTTTTTAATATAAAGGAGTTTTTTATGGTATATGGGTTTTTATTCAAAACATTGTCAAGAACTGAGGATAAGAATTTAGATAGTTTGTATAATCCCAACAATCTATAATATACAGATACAAAACCAATCCAAATGAATATATATATATATATATATATATATATATATATATATATATATATATATATATATATATATATATATATATATATATATATATAAACAACAACAAAGATAATTCTGCTCGACTTGTATATATATATATATATATATATATATATATATATATATATATATATATATATATATATATATATATATATATATATATATATATATATATATATATATATATATATATATATATATATATATATATATACATACATACATATATATATATATATATATATATATATATATATATATATAATATATTTATTTCTTTTGAGACATATTAGCATCTCCAGAAGCTCCCATTATGTCGAATGAGCTGAATTTAGTACCTGAGATTGTTTTTGTTGCAAAACGAAAATAACAGAATTTGGATGAATTTATGCAACGGCTGTTCTTTTCAACTTTTTTTTTTATTCGGATAATAATGTATAAACATTCGTTAATTATATTAAATTATTTGATTCATAGGGAGTCACCTAAGCACAGCTTGTGTTGTAAACTGCCTATGGAATGTTATTAATTTTGTTCATTATTCTAGGTTAACATAAAATATAATTCCCATATACAAATACATACAAACATACCAGATATTATACAACAAATTAATTATTAATACTTGATTGATTGATAATTGAAGAAGTAGATAATTTAGGAAAAAGGACTGTCAGTCAAAAAGTTTTTTCATAGTTATTGTATATGTATTTTTTAATCTCTTTTTTAAATCTGCATTTATTTTTTAGATGTTTCAGATGTATAGGTAATATATTCACTAATTTTGGTCCGTAGTAAGGAATGAATTTCTGTGTTTGACTCTCAGTACAAAGAGGAATCTGAATGGCCTGGTTGGCAGTAGCTCTAGTATAATACAAATGGGTACTATAAGTTAATGGTGAATTAAGAATCCATAGTATACTATGATACACGTACAGCTTTCTAATATTGAATAAACCTGATTCTAAGTAGAGTGATGTGGTGGGATATCTGCGATTTTTTTTAAAAATAATTTTAATTATGGTGTTTTGAGTAACTTGAATGTTATTCATGGTAGATTTACCTATGCCACCCCAAATTATGATGCAATATCTTATTATCGACTCAGCCAAGGCATCGTAAAACATGAGTAGTATTCTTTTGTTAGCAATATTTCTTAATTCGTAGAATTTGTAAATTAATTTATTCAATCTCTTCACAGTATACTGTACATGTTCAGTCCAGCGAAGCTACTGGTCCACCATAATTCCAAGATATTTTATGTATTCAACCTTTTCAATTTCTGAACAAGCATAGTGTATGTTATTGCATCCACTGTGGTGAATTTTGAGTAATTTGTTCACTGGCTGATCGCTAGCAGTAGCAGTAAAAGTAATATGTTTTGTTTTGTCAATATTTAAACTGAGTAAGCTTTCACTCAACCAGTTATGGTAGACTTTGAGTTCATTTTCTGCGGTTTCATAGAGTTCATCCCAAGAGTCATGAATAAAGGTTATGGCTGTATCATCTGCATATGATGTTACATGACTTTTCGTATCTCCAAGGCATCCAATGTTGTTAATATATAGCAAGAACAAAACAGGCCCTAAGACCGTTCCCTGAGGGAGTCCCACAGATATTGGTAAAGGTTCACTAACTATATTATTAATTTTTACTCTCTGAATTCTTTTAGACAAATAATCTTGAATGAGACTGAGTGGGGATCCTCTAATTCCTGCTTCATCTAAACGGTTAAATAGAATGTTATGATTGACAGTATCGAATGCCTTGGCTAAATCGACAAATACAGTAAGGCATTTTTTATTTTCATTCAAGCCATCTAAGACGTAGTTGACGAGCTGAAATATTGCTTTATCGGTACATTTCCCCTCTCTGAAGCCAAATTGGTTGCTTGAAAGTATTTTATTCGTTTCCAAGAAGTTCATGATTCTTGCCTTAAGTGCTCTTTCGAAGATTTTGGCAAAGTTACTAATGACACTAATCGGTCTGTAGTTAGTGGTTAGGTTTTTATGACCTGCTTTGAAAATTGGAGTTGTGATCGATTCTTTCCATTGATCTGGAATAGAGTTAGTGGAAAAACGTAAGTTTATAATATGACATAATGGATCAATGAAAAACCTGCCAACTTTCTTGAGCAAACGCACTGAAATTCCATCAGACCCTGGAGCTGAATTATTCTTTAAACTTGATATAATATTTGTTATTTCAGTATTTGTTATAGGATTTAGAGAAAGTGAATTTTTGATTTGGCTTCGTTTCTTAATTGGTACATTATTTTGAGGGGGTATGATTTTATCTGCCATTTTTTTTCCAACATTTACAAAGAACTTATTGAAATAGTTAGCTCTTTCTTTATCAGAATTGAGTTTATTGCCAGTGCTATCAACGACATTGGAAAGGTCTGTTGAAGCTTTGTGTTTTTTATAGTTTGTCAAATCATTAACTTTCCTCCATATTTGCTTGTAATTATTCTTGGCTGCGTCTATCTTATGTTTAAAATATTGTTCTTTTGTTGTTCTTATCAGATTATTCAGAAAATTTCTATAATTTTTGTATTCAATTTTTCGTTCGTTCGAAGGATTTTTATTTAATTTATTTTTTAAGTGGTCTCTATGTTTGAGTGAATTGATGAGTCCTTGTGTTATCCAAGGTTTTAATTTCACAGACTGTATTTTTATTCTTTTTGTTTTTGCACATTTCTCAATATGACTTTTCATTTTGGTTAGAAACAATTCATAAGCAATCTTCGATTCATTTGCACTCAGGATATCCTCCCATTCTTCCTTTCTAACGAGTTTTTCTAATTTTTTGTCATCAATAAATGATGATAAAGTATTCTTTTGTGTTCTGTATTGTTTAACCTCATCAATCTCGATAGTTAACATGATACAGAAGTGGTCTGTGATATTTGTTTGTACGGTATATGATTCAAATTTCAATGATTTGCACGTTGATTTATTTAATACTCTGGTAAATATGTGATCGATTGTTGTGGATATTGATTCAGTTTCTCCAGTTGGTGCGTTAATATATGGAAAGAAGCCATGCTCGGCCATCATACACATATACTTATTTACTAGATGGTTCGCTGCATTTGATATATCAATATTTATATCACCCATCAAAATTAATAACTAGATTTCTTGTTTGTTTTTTGGTTTTTGAAAACTTCTCAACAGCTTCTGCAGGTTGGGAGAGGGTTGAAGTTTGGTACTTACATTGAGTACATGCTGAAAAAATATCCTTTGTGCGCTCCAACTCTTTTTCTCAACTCCGCTGCATTTCGTGGTAACTATTCCGATCGAATTGCATCTCGATCTATTTCGCTACCAGTACGCGACGCTCTTCTCGAATTTTGTTTAATTTAGAGGGTTTAAATTTGGTACGTGGATTGAGTTGATGTTGAATCATGTTTTTTCGTTGGTTTGAACTTTTTTCTCAACCACGAACCTTTTTTTAATTCGGTTTGTTATTTACACGTGATTTTTCAAAATATATATAATTCAATTCGTTAGAATCGCATCTCTACGCGATGCATTTCGCGCAAAAATACGATCTTAGTGTTTATCTCAAACAAATATTAAGATAACGTCTTTCGGAATGAAGTATTCGCTAAACTAAGATGTCCTTATTTAGATTCAATGCATGTTCAGAATCCATCAACGTATCGTATAATTTGACTCTAGAGATTAGGGTTTACTGCTTCGGCTTCGTATTCTTGTCTCTTTACGACGAGAAGGAATTATCAAGAAACTACTTAATTGCTGGGATCTAATTTAATCCATTTTACCAACGAATAAATTGCGTTTATGCGTGTTATTGAAGAGGCTAAGCAACGTAGATTTTCAAATTTTTGGAAGGAGGAATATTTATGAATATGAAAATTTTTATCAATTCAGTGTGCCGCAAATATTAAAAAAATGAAAATAACCCATCCGAAATCAATTTATTTGTTTGTTTCCACAATACCATTCGCAAATCATAGAAATGTCAAACATTTCACTAGATTGTTGTTCACTACCAATTCCTATATAGTTTTTTGCAAGGTTGAAGATACCTACGAAGGAAGTTCAGAAGAAATCTGTCATTTTTAACTGATAATACATATTTTGCTATAGTTCTGCGAAGCACACAAGTATAGATATCTAAAGTTGAAGAATATTTCAACGATAACAATAACAAGAATATATTTATCCTTGATGTTTAGTAATTTATATTTAACGCGAGTAATACATAGCTGTCGTTTCTAATTCTATATCATCCTCAAGCAAAAGAACATTAAGCATTGAAATCTTTTCAAACTCATTAATATTGCAATAAAATTGCTAACACTTCAAGCTCACAGTAACAAAATAGATTTTCCGTCTTTGTGGCAAGTCCTAGTTCAACAAGTAATTATTCGAGTCTATTCTTAAGTTTAGTACCTACTATGCTTTCCATATATATATATATATATATATATATATATATATATATATATATATATATATATATATATATATATATATATATATATATATATATATATATATATATATATATACATATATATATATATATATATATATATATATATATATATATATATATATATATATATATACCTATATATATATATATATATATATATATATATATATATATATATATATATATATATATATATTTATATATATATATATATTGTATATATATATTTTTTTTTATTAAAAATAAGTTAATTGTTTTTTTTTTAAAGTTTATAATTTATTTTTTTTTATTTTTATTCAAATGTTGTGCGAGAATTCAATATATATATATATATATATATATATATATATATATATATATATAAATATATTATTATTATTATTATTCATATAGAGAAGAAATAGGTACAGAAAGTAAAAATTTGTACATACCTAATATATGTTACAAATATATGAAATCAAATTTTGAAAAAACCTCTTTCGTAAAAAAAAAGATACTCTGACTGCTTCGCTATTTTATTTAATAATTTTTTATATTGATACTGTCAATGTCAAATACGTAAGATTCAAACTCAACTTCAATGAATAATAAGATAGGTGATTTTAATCCAACAAGTGAAATTGAACTACAAATTGAAAGAACTAGATTGATATCTGCCAATTCTCGGTTACATCTTGGTTTCTAATAAATTTCTCAACCAATCACATTTTTATCTGTACAGCTTCAAAGGCCCCAGATATCCAAACGTAGTATATATTTTTTTTTAAATTGAAATTGTTGCCAATTTCACCGAGAAATAGGATACCTGTAAACCAATTCAATGCTTTCTGGTTCCATACATAACCTGATGTTGTCCAGTATCGTAGCATGCCGTGCATGTCCGCAATCAATCAATTTCACGTTAAATCAGCCTTGGCCATCCTGTTCTAGTGCTTCCGTCTAACCCTCCCAACTTAACGACCGAGAGGAATTTTTACGATATCGGAGATGTGCTGAAAGCTAATTGCAGCTCGTCGGCATCAAGACCCGCCGCCACCTTAAGTTTCTACTTGAACGGAGTTTTGGTGAGTGTTTTGGAATATTTTTATCACTGAACTGTAAAATGCAAGGATTTTTCGAATGAAATAAAGCCAGGATTCAATGAATTGGCTGAGTTGAAGTGCCCTAGGCTCCCAATGTAATGTTATTCTAGATCTAGATTCAAAAACACTTGGTGTCAGGAAATGAGTTTTACTTTATCTTTAAAATATTGTAAAGAGTTAGTGAATGTTATGGAGACAATCTTCTTTTCCTTATAATTGGAACTTCAATGCTATGCAATTATTACGATATGATAATTTTCACGTGATATAATTCAATACATTTATCATTCTTTTGTCTTATTTGTCATCATTCTGCTTATTTTCGAAGTAAATCAAAAATGACCGAAATACTCTAAATAATATTTTTTATTTTCACAATTATGTATTTCTTCAGAATGCCAAAGAACTAATGTTATATCATGAATTATAGTTCTAGTTAATGATAACATTTTCTCATTTATCTAATTGAATATGAAAAAAGCTACATAAATCGTATATAATTACTCACAATGTATTCAAACTCCATTTTCCAGTTGTTCATTAGTGTAAGTAGTTGAAAAAAGTCGGAAAACTCTCAAATGTTTCATTCAATAGTAAGTTATGTATTTAATAGTGAGGCTTTATTCAGCTATGAATGCAATGGTTTGTAAGTTATTGTGTGAAATTTCAAATGAATTTTCCTGAGAAATTTGATTTGTAAATTCAAAACTCATTTCTACTCATGACTGAATTCATTATGTGTGTTTGCTTTAGCTCTAAATATTTGCTAATAGTAAAATTCTATTAGAAACTGAATGAAAATATAAATAAGAAACAATTTACTTCGCTTTTTTTTCACTAAAAAAAGTAAATTATTTCTCATTTATATTTGAAAATATATAATCACAAAGAAACGGACAAATTCATCCAATATTTGAATGAAAATGTTCAGTTATTATATATAAGAATTGCTCCGTATATTATTACGTTCTCACTTATGAATTAGTTCAGTAGTTTTAGTTTAGTATAAATTTTAAAGATATTTCAGTATCACTGTACCAAGTAGTATTGCATTGGACTATTTGATTACATTATGAAATGAAAGATTTGGTTATTAGTAGACTAGTGTATAATTGTGGGGATCCTCGAGAAAGACAAATAGATGACACACCAAATAGCCCTTGAAATATATTTTTCAACATCGGATGCACCTAAATGTTCCCGTAAACCTATTCAAATACTTTTCGATTCCATCTAATTTCATCTATCCAATTCAATAAAAAAGGCAGATTCTAACATTTTACTGCGAATATTTTATGCTTCACAGAAATTTATTCAGTTTCAATAAGCACATTCGAAAAAGCCAGAGGCAGGAAACATTTTATCTTGAGGCAATAAAAGGCATGGATTCAAATATCATCAAACGATCGAATTTCGTTGATCGTATATATGAAAAAAATTGCGAATAGATTCTTATAACTTCATGCGAAACCTATTTCATGAAAAGCGTATAGCATGAGGTCACTAGTACGTAATAAATTGAGAATATTGAATATATAACGAATTTATTCAATAAAGTACCCTTAAGTCACTCATCCAATAATAAAATAATTATTGATGAATCAACTGAACAATATAAACGAGAAACTGATACGGAATGACGACCCTATTTAGAAAGAATAGTGTCTCTATTTTTATTCTTCAAATAGATATCACCATTAAACAATAAGGTTAAGATAGCAGACCAAATCGACTAAGTAACAAAATGGAAATCATTTTTGAACAATATCCAAAGTATAAAGGTAATGATAATTCCTACAAAATACATATTTGATTGTATTCTATAGACATTTTCAATTGTATATGAAACTAAATAATGATCAGAATTACCCACTTCAATGAGAACATATTTCATCCAATCACGTACACTGACAATACAAAAGGCATCATAATGAATATAAATAATACATAATATTAAACTTATTAATCATACGTGACACATTTGAATGAATAAACATACTAAACTTTCGATAGATATAAAGAGTGACAGTTTCTCAATAACAGGCGATTGAGGTTCTATTATATAAATATAAAGAAACAATAAGATAGAGGGGCATATCTTGCAACGCGCATGTAGGCACTAAGCCCAATGTGCTCCCCTTTTCGTAAACCCCTTACTCCCTTGCTTGGCTATCACATAAGTCAAAGGTGATCAATTCCCTTTGTTCGAAAAAATACATCAGTGATTTATAACGTGGGTAGGCGTTTTATCTTCCTCCTTTCTTTTCCTACTAAAACTGGACTCACACTTCCCCACTGTTAGCATATGTTTTCTAAGGTTGCAATGCTCCGTTAGTATCTAGCTTCCTAGCCTGATAACCTAGCTGTGCAAATATAGAAGCTGATCTTTCATCTTCCTGCACGGACCATTGATGAGTGTTTTTGTTTACCTCTTCCCTGGCGTCGAACTAAATAGGTGTCTGTATTGTTTCTCCACATATTCGTCTATATCTGCCTTGACATAGCAGCCCCCTATTCCTACTGCCGATTCTGGTCCCCAGAATATAATACTAGACTCTGTCTAGCTATCTCGCCGGCTCTTTCAATGCCGGTAACGCATTTGCATCCCATAGGATTTATCAGAGTCTCTCTATACTAGTCTGCCTTCCTCCAGCCCGCCTCCAGGTGTGAGTTGATCAGTTAATCTTATACTGCTCCAACTTCCTCAGTGCAGGTTGCAAATTAGTAAATTGTTTTGCTTCTATATCCCGCTTAAAGATTCTACTGCGCACACTGTAATATGGCCAAGATCTCTGTCTGGAATAATATACAAAGCTTCCCTAGCGAAATGTGTGTCTCTTTAGGTGATTCGCTAAGGCACACCCCGCGCCTGTTTCTTCATCTGTCTTAAATCCGAGTCCGATATTTATAATTTTGGTTTATTATTCTTTTAACGATAATACTGTTATATATACATACATACACATATATATATATATATATATATATATATATATATATATATATATATATATATATATATATATGTATATAAATTAGGGTTATGTAACGGCTGTAAAGTATCGATTTCAATATGTTGAACGGGAACGCAGCCAGTTTGATTTAAAAAAAACTCGTTATACGGTGAGAGCTTTCGGAATTTCTTTATTCCTTCTTCAGTCACTCTAAAAATGATAACAAAATGTATCAAAATTACATGGAATCAACAAGAATATCAACTTACCATGTATGCGAGGTTAACAGTCATAATTTAACATATTCTAACTTAGGACAACTAAACCACATTAATACTCTTAACATTACTCCAAAAAACTACTTCCTCAAACTTCAAAATTTTAAACAATCTATACCTTCAGGTTGAAAAGACTACAATGATCACTGTACTTAAAAAACTATAAATCATTAGTCTCTATGATGATATATGCCATATTTCCTGTGGGCTGTGATGTGAGTTGCAGCACATAAAAATTTTCTTCTTTTTATTTTATATTCATATATTAATATAATTGTTTCGACAAACTAATGGAACTATCCTGGTCAAATCGTTAAAAATAATCTATCTGTTCCTTCTCTTGTCTTGTTTCAACATTCGTTCTGCATTCAAAATGTTTATGTATAATAAACTCAAATTCTGGATGTCTGTTTTCTTATTCATTGATTTCGTTTATATTTCTATATATATTCATATATATATATATATATATATATATATATATATATATATATATATATATATATATATATATTATATATATATATATATATATATATATATATATATATATATATATATATACATATATATATATATATATATATATATATATATATATATATATATATATATATATATATATATATATATATACGGAATCAATGAATAAGAAAACAGACATCCAGAATTTGAGTTTAGAGGAGAACATTTCAGATAATATATAAGTACTGTAATATATTTTCAGAATTAGTTTATGATGAAGACACTGTGTTGTCGAAACAATTGCCACATATTGTACATATAGTGGAAATTAAGTTTCAACGTTTTCTTATTTCTTGATATAATTTTCCATCAAGTAAAGGCTACTTCGATTCAAAAAAAGTTCTACGTTGTCATCCATAACATAAAACTGACATAACGAATGAAAAATATAACGCCCCTAACAAAAGATTTCATTTAATACCATAAAGAAGTTACGACATAAACAAATGTAATCGTATCGTTAACAAAATATAGATCTGAGCAAGTTTGAATTTATTCAAGTTTTCCTAACAAGATTATTTATATTTTGGAAAACCTTTCCAATATAAAGCCGAACTCTGTTCGAAGAAATGTATTACGATATAAAAATTTCGTAAGTATGCAAGTAAGATAAATTTGAAAGCAACTCTTAGAAACTTGTTAACTCCAATCGATATTGAGTCAAAATGAAATCTGATATCAACTTATATTTTATATAAATATCATTTTAAATTAGATGCTTTAAACGTCTTCATTTAGTCATGATATTTACATTTCTTGAAAATGTGCACATTTGGAT
>JARQZK010003768.1:90000-132500 GCA_030704885.1 Cynegetis impunctata
ACTTCATGTAATTTTGTATTATTTTCTTCTAAGATTTTGGCATAGGAAGGCCATATGGAAAAAAGGAATTGCAGGTAGCCGATAGAAAAAAATTTTGAAAATACTAAATATAACAACATGGCTTTTCTCCGAAAAAATCTGTCATAACAAATCTGTTGTGCTGCCTATCGGATTGGACGGATATGCTGGATGCGGGAAAGGCGGTTGACGTCGTGTATTTGGACTTTAAAAGTGCGTTCGATAAAGTGCCAAAACATCGCTTAATAAAGAAGTTGAATCATGTCGGCATCCGTGGTCAATTGTTGGACTGGATCTTTTCCTTCCTGACTGATCGTGCTTTCACAGTTAAAAGTGGTGATGTTTATAGCGGTATGAACCCAGTATTAAGCGGTGTGCCACAGGGATCGGTCCTTGGTCCCCTCCTGTTTGTTATTTTTATATCGGACCTTCCTCTCATGGTAAACTCGGTTTGCTCACTCTACGCGGACGATTCCAAAATTTACAATGATCCAAACGAAAATTATGTGGTATTGCTGGAGGATTTAGACAGGATATTTCAGTGGGCGGAGGACTGGTTACTACCTTTGAACCTTCTAAAGTATGTAGTTCTTCATCTTAGAAAAAACAACCCCCGTCATACATATTATATAAAAAAAGTTGCCTTGTCACATACGGACAGATATAATGACCTTGGTGTGATAATTACTTCGGATTTATCATGGAGTGAACATTTGACTACTCAAGTGAAAAAAGCCAACTCAAGAATTTATCTTCTCTCTCGTACTTTTACTAACCCAGATCCTGATACGGTGGCCAAACTGTATAAGTCTTATGTACGCCCAATATTGGAGTTTGGAAATAACGTATGGCATCCTATACCACTGCGAGACCAACATATGTTGGAGAATACCCAGAGTCGAAAAACTAGACTTCCATATGGGCGAGCAAGACCAACGTATGAAGAACGACTACAAACAATGAAGCTTCCTACTCTCTTGCATCGGCATGAGAGAGGTGACCTTATTACAACTTTCACGGCACTACACGATGATAACTCTCCTATTAGACACCTATTTCACCTCAATGAGGATTGTCGTCTACGCGGACACCCGTATAAGTTGATGCGGGGAACTTTTAGGGGCTCTTCGAAGATGTTCTTCCTTCCTAACCGAGTATTTCATCGATGGAACTCGTTACCAGCTGACGTTGTTACGGCGCCTACTTTAAATACTTTCAAAGCTCGGTTAGATGCATATTTTGCTGCACGTGTGCACTAATATTATGTTGTATATATTTTTTTCTTTTTAGAGTTTTATGGGGTTTTGTTACCTTCTACTCTTAACCTTTGTAATAATAATAATAATAATAAATATCATGAAAATAACAAATATCACATAATTATTGAATTATTGATTCATTCGGTCGGTTTTAAGGACATGCTATTTCATCCGTGTTGCAGAGAAACTTTTTGTATCTGCGTAGATTGATCCAGATTCTAGAGGATTTAGAATTTGTGGGAGAAAGTACAACTTTATTGAAGGAGCTCTGACACTCGTTTATTGAATAATTTAAGGTAGTAAAAATAACAATAGATATGTAGATGATTACTAGAAAAAATGAGTCAGTATGAGATCACACTGTTGCTTTTCCTCGGTTTCGGATTATCATTATCAAAATAATTAGGAAATTTATTCAACCGGAAATTATGTGCAATTCACCACAATAGATTCAGATAATAATAACGAAATTAGCTTCAAGCAAACTTTGAAAGTTATTCATATTTATCATTCTGAAATATGATATGTCTAAGATTGGTTATCTTTGCTCTTTTGGGCCTATTAATTATTTACTCACCGTCAGTAATGAGTAGATCAGAACCATTTCGATATCCGACGGAATGTAGGTCATTACATCCACCAAGTTATTGCAGACGTAATGTATGGTTTTGATGAAATCAATAGAAGGTAGGTAATTTCTTTGTTAGTTTTTTCTCTCATCGAAAGTGAAAATAAATTAAGTACCACATAAATATCAGAACTTTATATTTTTTCATCAAATTATAGAATATATCGTATAATAGAAAGTTTTTTGTTTGTTTATTCGCTGCTTCGACCACGGAGAGTTATTAGCAGATATCACGGAAAGCACTTTACACTTTGTTGTATAATTGTGTGGATTTTAAAAAGTTTATTGTATGTTCGATGTTGTGGCCTAAAATTTTTTCTAGAGTATCTTCCAGTTCATTGTCCTCTCGTTATTTTTGATATTGCCGGCATTCTGTCAGGATGTGTTTTATAGTTAGCCGGGTTTGGCAGATTTCGGATTGTGGTGGTTTTTCATTCTTGAACAGATAAACATGAGTTAAGCTGGTATATCCGGTTTTTAATCAGATTATTATGATTTAATCGGTTCGTGTAGTGGAGGGAATGTTTTATAGGATATGGGTTGTATTTCCTTTAGTTGAGTTCTCTGATTTGTCCACTCATTTTTTCAAGCATGTTTTATTTTGGTATTTATTTGATATATGCAATCATCTATCAGTGTTATTGGTATTTCTTTGGCGTATTCCAACGTGTAAAGGAGTGAAGTAGAATATGACTTCAATATCGTTGGCCCGAATTGAATATGTTGTTTAGTGTATTATGGATTCTAGAGGGTTTTTGTTGGGCAGAACCCTTTTAATATGTAGTGCAATGAGAGAATCTCTGCATACATGGTAAGATGATTTGGAATTTGTGCTGTGAGTGTCGAGAATATACTTCAATGCCTCGTTTATGGCAGATAACACCCCCGTGTAAACACTTGCGGATTTAATGTAAAATTTTTCAATCACTTCGGGGACAACGTAGGCTTAGCCTACCACTTCCCCACCTTGTTTCAATGACGCATCAGTGTAGATAAATATGGACATGGGATACTGGTTTTTATATTGAAGAAATTGATTCTGTATGAGTTTTGGTGGTGTAGTTCTTTTATTAAATTTTTCTTAATCGATAATTGTGGTAGGTGGTGGTAGGGCCCAAGGTGCGAAAAAGGGGCAGCGTAGAGGTATTATATTTGTTAGTTGAAAATTGAGAAGTAGACATGAATTATGTTCTCTTTCATAGCATGGTTTAGTTACGCTTGGACGATTTTCTAATATGGATTGAAACCGACAATAGTAGTGAATTATGCATTCTTTAAATAATTGCGGTTGGTTTTTGAAAATGTTAAGTTTTTATGTGAATATTTTCAGAAATATACATTAAGATTTTTTAAAGACTAGATAAATTCTATATTGATGGATCGATTAATATAATATTTCATTGAAATAAAACCTATTTCTTCTTATTCCATGAAATTTTTCTCTGAAACCTGATAACGAATTATAGAAACTACAAAATAATTATATAAAATAATCTGCTTCTCTCTCCAAACATTTTCAGGAAATTCTGACAGCTTTTCAATTATTTTATCAAGAAACAATTGAAATATTTGCAGCTCATATTGAAATTCAAGATGCCATTATTGAAATCTATTTTAGCTTGATGGTTTTCAGTTATGAAAAATACACTTGATAATTCATTTGAATTCGAGAATATGAAAATGGAACGGAGAGCTGTTTTAATGCCGAATGACAATTTGATGAATACTTTATCAATTTCAATCTTTTAAATGTTTGTTGAAATTTGAGACACTTTTGTACTAAGTGAATTGCATCCTTCAAAAAAATTATGTTATAATATTTATTGTAGTTCATCTACTGATGATTATTTTCCATAACAATTAATTACTCTACGTTATTTGGTTTTTGAAACGTTTGTCGTAGATGTTTCCGCGTGTATGTAAAATATAATTTTTGTGGAAAAATGATTTCGAATGAATTTATTATTTCGTTTGACAAACTATGTATTATTACAAGTACGATTGGTTTTGAGTTTCGATGAATAGTTTTTGAATATATAGTTTAATTATTTTATTTCTTTGAAATTTCAGGTTTTAATCAAGGCAAAGTTCAACAACAATGAAGTTTCAATATTCAAGATAAATTATATATCACCTCTTCATAACAGAATAAACACAAAACAAAATTCTTATTTTGAATTTTTTTCTTCATCCGAATCCTCCATGAATCGAGTCATTCAAAAATAACTTTAAATTTATGGAAGCATTATATCATTCATTATTTGAGATCTATTGATATTTCAACAGCAGATTCAAAATCATGTAACTACCTGCAGAAAATTTAAAATAAATTCGTTTTGAAGAATCATGGCACACTCGAATCAATATTTTTTGATTCAAATTTGTTTGAAGATGTAGAAGTCATATAAAAATTTTGTAGGAAAGATTTATTTTTCTATGTGGTAAGTAACCACTTGACTCACCTAATTTTATAAATTAATCAGATGATATTCTTTCAGCGAATCTCTCAATGGTTCAATGAATTAACTCTAGGAATAAAGAGATAATAATTTTATGAAATTGTATAATTACTATAGTGCACAAGAATTTCAAGATTATAATATAAAGTGAACTCTACTGTAGTATTAACTATCGAATTGATGATATTCCTCACTATACGTAGATAGTAAAAACCGAGATAATCATAATTATTTTGTTTTATCATCTCAAACATAGAAATTTATCAGCCAATGCTTTCTGCATTCATGAAAATCCATATCTAATCCAGGATTCGAAGCCAACTTCTACTCCACAAGGCGTGTGTGACACAAAACTTTTCTATGAAAGTATGTAGGCATATTAAGGGATATTTTTGTGTGTTATTTCGTAACATTTATATATATATATATATATATATATATATATATATATATATATATATATATATATATATATATATATATATATATATATATATATATATATATATATATATATATATATATATATATATATATATATATATATATATATATATATATATATATATATATATATATATATATATATATATATATATATATGTACATATAAATATATATATATATATATATATATATATATATGTGGAGTGACCATCTCAAGAATAGGTGTTTGTATATCAGAGTTTCAGTGGTTCGAATAACTCCTTTAAGTTGGGTAATGTACAATGTTCATAACCCCCTTGGCCCTTTAGACCTACAGCTTCACGTGTGTTCTAAAGGGCCAATGGGTTTGTGAACATTGTACATTACCCAACTTAAAGGAGTTATTCGAACCACTGAAACTCTGATATACAAACACCTATTCTTGAGATGGTCACTCCACTTCTGCTCCACAAGGTGTGAGTGCTGGATAATATATTATATAGTCCGGCAACTACTACTGTATGAAAATTCATTGCTGATCGGTAAATAATATTTATTTTTCACTTGTATATTATATGTTTATTTCACCTTGGATACGGTTGCTATAAACGCACTCATTATGCCCTAGGCCATTACGCCCGCATTTGCGGGCATAATGGATTTAAAACGCCCGCTTATTGTACTAGGAGAAATAAAACAAATTTCATTGATTAAATACTTCATAATCCTTATCGTATCCGACTCTGGATTTTTCCGGCAATTAATAATTCGCAGCTTTGGCTGCATTTTCTATGATATTCTTGGGTAAATTCATTTTCATTTTCATTATTTCTATAAGACTACACAAAGAAAGCAGCATGACATTCACTGAATATGATGACAAAAATATTCACAAACGTCAAAATATCAACAAATGACATGCCTACTATGAGAAGGAAAATGGATAGGAGCAATGAAACGATTTTAAAATCGCTTTTTCATCATGATATCATAATTTTTTCGTGAAAAATAAAATCTTGTATGCACCGCGTGCGTTACTAGATCCTTATGCCCATCGGGCAACATTCATCCCTCGGGCCAGAGGCCCTCGGGCCGAATGTTTCCCTCAGGGCATAAGGATCTATATAACGCACTTGGTACATAAATAACTATTTATTCACCATAAATGATACACGTCTTCCTCAATGAAAGGCACCATGGAGCTGTTATGACTTCATATTATTTCGCCCTAGAGTTGAGGTGATTTTTTTCAATCGTAATAAGCAGAACAAACATTGAGATTCGGAGAAACTAGAGAATCACCAGATTCATAGTAACAAATTTGATTGCATTTATCAGAAATTAGCAAATATTCGATGCTGAAACTCATGAGCATTTGCATAATGAACTATCAGAACAAATTGTCTTGCATAATACGTGACTACAGTTTTGAACTTCGATTCATCCATATAGAAAGTACAAAGTGCTTTTGATGAGAAGTAATCATATACTCAGTTCTCGATTCCCACAAACATGTTTCATCGCAGATGAAATATTTAAATTTATAACTTCAAGCTGCTTATTTGAAAAATATTGAATACTGCATAGAGGCTACAAATTTGGGATTATATGCTATTTAGTGTCAGAAATGCAAAGAAAAATTTTGAAAAATTTGGCAGAAAAATTTTACAAATTATTTCAGGGTCTTAAAACCGCCACCTACTTGGATTCTATATACTACATTACGTGGGTAAAGGTTTCTGTGGTTTCCCTTGCCATCTAATAATAACAGATTTGAATGTTAATATTGGACTGAATAGCACATAATAAATAACAAAGAACGGCCACAGCCGAAAAATTTCAGTTTCTATTCAAATTTTTTCAAAGCAATAAATGTCAAAGAAATTTCAATTTTTTCAAAAGTTTTGATAAAGCCACGAATGTCGTGGCGAAACGTCAACTTTTTAATAAAATCGAGTTTTTTAGATTCAACAAGCCTGTTATTGCTAATAACTTTCAAGAGATTATATATATATATATATATATATATATATATATATATATATATATATATATATATATATATATATATATACAATAATGTTTATTCATCAATAGGTTACATCCAAATATACAAATGATTTAAATTTTAAATTTAATGATACATAAATACTCAAACAAATTGTATACGCATACCAACCAAAGCAAATAACGATATTTCAGGATTAGATTACAAATTTAATCCATATACATTATCCAAACAAAACAAAAATTCCAATATAGAAAACAAAATTGGCAATTCCAACAGGTAACGCATTAAATTCTTTGAGACCTCTATAAAATGAAGACCTCATCGAACTATTCAGGTTATATCTGGGTAAATGCAATCAATATAGTGTCGCGTATTGTGAGTGTGAACCTATATGTTATAAACTCATCAAAATATTTTGGGAGTAAATTATTCAAGACTTTATATATAAAAATCATTGTAATTTTAAATAGTCTTTCAAAGACTGATAGCCAATCCAAATTCCCGAGCATTAACTTAATACTAGTATATCGATTACATCCCAGAATAACCCTCAGTCCTCTATTTTGTAGTCTTTGTAGAGCAGTCAAGTTACTAAGGTCAAAACAGTACATGAGAGTGGCACAATAATCGAAATGTGGCTGGATGATGGTGTTATAGATAGTTAATCGTGAAAATGAAGACAGATTTCCCGCAATATGAGTGAAAAAATAAAGTTTCTTCGAAATCTTCCGTGAAATACAAGAAAAATGAGAGTTGAATATTAAACAGCTATCCAATACAAAACCCAAATATTTAAATTCTTTTTCTATTTCTATCTTTTGGTCATCTATACCAACTTGATCCACATCAATACTCATTAATTTATACCTAGTTGTTAAGATCATTGCTCTAGTTTTCAGAACATTCAATTTCAACTTAATTGCACTCAAGTAAGAAGATATTTTTTGAAGTGAAACATTCATTCTATCAACAGCCTTATTCAAATCAGCATGAGAAGATGAGAGCAGGGAGTCATCCGCAAAGAGATTCAAGAAATCACAGCCATGATACAAGTCAATATCATTAATATATAATAAAAACAAAAGAGGTCCCAAAACGCTGCCTTGAGGAACTCCATATCCATTAACGATAGCCTTAGAGTATACATCATTTATTTTAGTTATTTGTTTACGATCAGTTAAATAATCAGAAAACCAGTCCAAAACTTTACCATCAATACCAATATTTTTCAATTTCATCAATAGTTTCTATCTATTGTCTCAAAAGCTCTCTTGAGATCCAAATATACCACAACCACATAACAACCCTGATCAATTCTTTTTTTCCACTTTGAAACAGCCAGCTGCAGTGCAGTTTCACATGAGTGATTAGGACGAAAACCTGATTGATTTAGCATGAATATGTTATTTTTATTTAAATACTCCATTACCTGATTATACACAGCCAATTCTAGTAACTTTTCCAGAGATGGTAATGTATTTATTGGACGGAAATCACATGCTTTATTTGAATTTTTCACTTTTTGAATGGGCACTACAGTGCTTATTTTAAGTTCATCTGGTATTTTAGCGTACAATAGATATGTATTTACAAAATGCAAGTAAACATGGCCTATTGAATCTAATGTTTGTTTTATAAACTTATTATTATCATTCGATGTTTTACTTTTTAAATTATTTACTATAGACCTCAATTCAGTCATTTCAACAGTTTTGAATTGAAAGAATTTTTTCCCGTGAAAAGCAGTGCTCAACCTAAAAGAACTGTCATCAATTGACTCCACAATATCTTCTATGCTATCAATGAAATAGGTATTGAAATGTTCCACAATTTCACTTTCATTTTGAATAGTAAGATTAGCACTGTTAATATTAAATTCAATGCCGTTATTGAAAATGTTAGTCACGCCTTTATTTCCTACTAGTTGTTTCAAAGTTCGCCACATTAACGGTGCATTATTTTTGTTGGAGTCAATTTTTTTGAAATAATATTGACCCTTTTTAACTTTAAGTGAACTCGAATACTGATTACGATGTTGTTTATAATTATTCCAATCAACATTAGACTTATTTCTAACAAATTTGAAGTACGCAGCATTCTTAGCATTACTCTTCACCCTCATATCAGCATCGTACCAAGGCAAATTACCTGGTTTACACTGAACTGATCTCACAGGTGCTATTTCATCCACAACCTCAGTACATTTATTTAAGAAATCTATATAAAATTTATCTATTTCAACACAATTCAACATAAAACTACATGCAATCAAATTTAGATTTATCCTCAATAAATTACTTGCATTGAGCTTTCTAGTTATTTTAAAATTGTTAGCAAGATTGCACCTACTTTTACAAACATTAACTGATATAACAAAATGATCTGCAATTACTGGGCTTTCATGAAGCCTTGTAACAATATCATCGAAGTTTGTAACTACATAATCAACCATTGTGTCACTTTCCAATGCACACCTAGTAAACTCAGTGATATGCTGCTTAATACCGTAAACACTAAAAATATTTTTAATTTTCCTACTATAGAAATCAGAGTTCAAATAGTTACCTAATATTAAAATCTCCAACTAGGATAGTTTTCATTTTACTACTAGTTATGTCATCACACAATTGATCAATGTCGTTCAATAATTCAGAGTTGCTTGAACTCGGTGAATGATACAAACAACCAACAACATATTTACCTTCACTGAAATCCACACTCAAAAATTGACACCAGTAATTACCCTGAAGAACATAACACCTTCCCAGTGAGTATCTTATATCATTTCGGACATATAACACAACCCCCCCTGTATGCCTTGAATCAGAATCGCAACGTATCGAGCTATAATAAGGCAACTGAATTTCAAAATCTTCAATATCACTAGTTGTACGAGCTTCACTACAAAGTACCATAACAGGATTATAACATAATAATTCAATTACAACCTTATCCTTGTTAGTCAGAATACTCTGCGCATTTATATACAAAATATCACTATTAACTAAAATATTAGGATATTCTACTGGTTTTTTTGATTATACAATCTTTTCTTTACAATTGTGGGCTTACCATTTATGTACTTTATCATTTTGGAATGATCACCCTCAGCTATGCACTGATCTAATTTCGTTTTGATCGTAATATAGTATTCTTTCTGCATTTTAGTTTGATCTCTGAAAACCCGAAGGTTAGGTCCAACATTTTTGAAATTTTTTAAAGTCTTAATAACGTCTTCAGGATTGTTGAGAATCACCTTCAATAATCTCGACTTACTCGGATCAAAAGCACCTACTCTAAATGTTTTTATATTTTCCATATTTATCTCAGAATCCTTAAGCAAATTTTTAACTGTATTTAGGTCATCTTCTCTGCGTTTCAAAAAAGATGTAGAATTAGGTTCTTTGATATTAGCGATGATTATATTATTTGCTCTTTTTTGGCGTTCCTGGATTTCAGACATTATTGCCTTAGACTCCACAATATTTCCCGAAGCATTTGAGATATTGGACGATCTATTTTCCGTTACAACTTTTGTTAATTCCTGCACCTGTTTCTGAAGATCCCGCACTAAGTGCGTCAAAACTGGAAATTGTTTCAATCCATCCTGACAATCATCGCATAAGAAATTCAGACGTCGGTTCTTCAGGTCCATCGTACGGATTTCGGTTTCCGATAGCGATGCACATTCTTTACACCAACTTTGTTTACAGGTATCACAACTGAAATTTTTTTGCTGCCTTCACATTTCGCACAGATGCTAGCCATATTCAATTCCGTATCCAATAATTTCAACCATTATTAGTAACTGGACGAAAATGTAATTACCTTAATTACTTCACAAACCAGGCTTGCAATGTCGAAAAATCACCCTGCAGAAAGTACAAATTCCCACGCCAAACTTGGCATAAGTTTGAACTAAGCCTTTAAAGTATATACATATCATAAATACAAAAACAATCGAAGAGGTCTTCAACACGACCGCACACTTCGCACACTTAAAAAAAATTAAATATATATATATATATATATATATATATATATATATATATATATATATATATATATATATATATATATATTTATATCTATATATATATATATATATATATATATATATATATATATATATATATATATATAATTATATCTATATATATATATATATATATATATATATATATATATATATATATATATATATATATATATATATATATATATATATATATATATATATATATATATATATATATATATATATATATATATATATTCTTCTTCTTGTGGTGCCGTAGCCGATTTAGGGCGTGGCGACCTCTCTACAACTACTCGTGCTGTGCGTGATACAGCGATACACGAATAGAAGGGACCTACAGTTTTACGCCTGTTCCGAAGGTCTTTACAGAGAGGCTTTACTAGGCAGAATACTGCTCGGTGGTTTGCCATTGCCTTTCGAGAGGTGGCTCCGCATAAATTCGTTGTTCCGGCCGGTATTATATCCAGCGACCTTCTGTTTTGTAGCCCAACGCACTGACTACTGAACTACAGAGCCACATATATATATATATATATATATATATATATATATATATATATATATATATATATATATATATATATATATATTAATGTTCTATAATTCACCTCGATAATACCTGAAAACCTTAATCCGTATCAAGAACAATATTTTCTGTTTCAATTACTTTGGTCTTGTCGGAAAAATTTCGAATGACTCAGATAATATTATTTATTGCTACCTAAAAATGAGAAAAGCGAAAGTTCATTCCTACACGTTTCGAGATTATGCGTCATTCATGAAAATAAATGGGAATATTTTAGGAATAGTTTCCCAAGGGTAAGGTAACTACGTCGGGAGAAATATATTCATTCTAGATTAGCTGAGCATCCATTTATATTATTAATGCTTTGAAAACGAACAATTTTTGCTGTGTACCAGCGTCGGTAAACTATTGAATGCGTTCAACTAAGAAGTTAAAAATTAGCTATTTATTTATAGCAGCTAAAAATTAGAAAGAATAATGCTTTTCATAAAAACTTAAGGTATCAAGAAGCAGAGAGCTATCGAATTCAGAAATAATTTCCATGTAGGTATTTCTTGACCATCCAATAGATCAAGAGACTTATAAGAAATTTCAATTGATAGTAATTTTCGGGGGATTTATCTGAATATGCAAAATATAAAAGAAACACCTATACTTAGCTGTGATATATGGCGGCATGGGTAGAAAATATTAAAACCGGTGTCAAATATGTGCAAATTTATTATTTAAAGGTTCTATGGAGCTAAGAAAACCCCAATCGCATTCTAATTGACTTAGGAAATTGCAAATTTGCCATTGTGTTGAGTTTATGTTTCTTGCGTCGCCATTTTTACGAAAACATTTCTTGTTGATTTCCTGGTTTCTGATATTTTTTCACCTCCACATCTTCTGCAGACTGATTCAGAGGGTCTAAATATGGTACAAGGATTGAGCTGATATTGAGGTACGATTGTGGGATTCAAATTTTTTCCTCAACCGGTTGCACTTCGCATATACTTTATTCCGTTCGAATCTCATCTCGACTCAATATGCGATGCACTTCGCGAATTTCTTTTTACCATGAAATAAATACTCTTTTTTTTTAGTACTGTTTTCTTTGAAGGAGTATTTTTTGATTTTTCAAACTTAAATCTTTTCCATTTGATTTGTATCTCGATGCGACGCACTTCGCAAAAAATACGACCTTATTGCTTCTCGCCTGTTTTTTGTCTTTAATTACAATACATCCAAACAGAAAATTTAATACAGATTTTCATTCATGAAAAAAAATTCTTTTAAAATTATACATTTTTTAAATTAGAAAAAAATTTGATGATACATTCGTTGTAAAATTTCATCGAATACTCATACAGTAAAATATTGCTGATTGAGTTTTTCAGATATAGAGAAAACAACAGATACGTTGAGTCGGCTTGAAACAGAGAACAGCTTAAATACCACCCCATACCCCCGTTATATTTTTAATGGTGTTGAAAGACAAGAAATATTCAACCAAAATGCGGTAACATCACATGAAATGTGAACCTTAAGCAATAATAGATTTAGTTTATCAAAAGAGAAATCAGAAAAGAAAAAAAAAATTCAACAAATTTATCGTTGAAATTGCGCATCAAATTTGAACGATACATTCTGAAGAAGCTCCTATTTTGGGCCAGAATAATATAGAATTGCATTCAATATGGAGTTGATAATCATAACGATCATGTTATTTCATTAGGAAATTATATATATTAATTTCACTGGTTCATATGCGTATTTAACAATTGAATAAAATTATTGAATTATTTCACTTTGATTCAATATCGTCGGATATAACTGAATCCTTATTAGAAGAGAAAAGGTGTTTTCACTATTAGAAATGATTAATGTGGTTTGCAGGATTTGGCTCTTGCATAAATTGAAATTACAGTTCAGAAGAACACAGTAAACTATTTAATCAAAACTTAAGTAACTTCTCGATAACTGAACACTAACTTGAATTTCATTAGTGAAAAGGCCGTCCAAATTGCTCCTGTGCGGAAAATGGTTCATCGTGGGGATGAATACCATTACGATATTAACCGTAAACTACATTCATTAGAAAAGCTGTTTCAGACTGCAGAATTTGCCACAGAATTGGATGTGTTCCAAATTAAATAACATTTTCGGGCACACTTTTCTCTAGACGATGCGTAGTATATATTTGTCATAGAAAGATATTGAGAAAAAAAAAAAAATATATATATATATGATTATATATATATATACATATTTGTAGTTGAACAGAAATTCGTTAATATTTTTAAATAGTTATCTTATAGGAGCATTATATTAGCAATTGAAAATTATTATGTATATAAAAAAAAGCTGGTATTTGTTCACACAATCAAGGTTTTTAGTAAAAAAACGAGTGACCATCATCAGAGTTCCGTAACTAAGGTTGCATTTTCACCTAATTTTTGTTACTTTTAATATAAAAATTATAGTAAACGTAGTGGATGTGGAGGTGTTAGTCCGGGAGCCAGTAAAATATTTACATGACCAAGTTTCTCTCAAGCAATAATTAGTTGAATGTATCAGAGAGTTGTATCATAAAGCATAGTGAACGACAGCTACGGTTCCGTGGGTGGAATGAGCCTCCCACGCATGGAGAAAAAATATCATTTCCTCCTTAGTAAAATACGCTTGATGGGTATTAGTTATACCAATGATCTGGCTAAAAAGACCCTATTGTGTTATAAGGCTGGAATTTTGAGTTAAATCTCAACAAATTTGGTACTTTTCGATTCAATTTAGTAGCATATTATTCCCAATGAAAATCTATATAAAGATTCATAAAGAGTTCATAACTCGAACCATGTCGACTATTCTTTACTGCTAAATACAGTATCAATTTTTTTTTATATAGTGAAACTCAAGCCAAGTGTGTTTTATTTTTAAGTTCAAACTTTATTCTTCATGATTTTTCATCAAGTGATGTGCGAGAATTCAATCTCAATTATATATATATATATATATATATATATATATATATATATATATATATATATATATATAATATATATATATATATATATATTATATATATAATATATATATATATATATATATATATATATATTATATATATATATATATTATATATATTATATTATATATATATATATATATATATATATATATATATATATATATATATATATATATATATATATATATATATATATATATATATATATATATATATATATATATATGGGTGGACCACCAGGAAATGCATCGATAGATATCTCAGAAACAGAATTTAGGAAAAAACTGAAATATTGGGAACTTGCTTGATGTCTTAGGGTCTACTCAGCTAACATATTTTCATTTGTTGGGCAATTCGGGTTATACCGGAAATAGACCCTTAGTCGCTTATTTCAAATGGGACACCCTACATATTATTACATTTTTGGTTTCTACCCAAGATTCTAGGCAGATTTTATGCATCATGTCCTATACCAGGTCTAATCGTTTTTGACAAATTTAAGGTTTTATGTAAAAAATGACGAAAGCAAGTCCGAATATAATTATCAATTGTTCCTAAGGAAGCCCTTATTGCTTACTTCGAGTTTGATTCCTTATTGAGAAGGACTTACTTCAATAGATTTTGTATAATATTTGGATAACTAATCATACAGAGTATACAAATAAGATCTAAAATGAGATTCAGAAAACTGACAAAAGCAATTTTTTCAAATAGAAACCCCCCATTTTACTAATTTTGTAATATCAAGCATCCAAAATCAAGGTAATTTTGTATGAGGTTATCTATACCTAAAATTTTTAGTATTCGAAATATTGCCAATTTTATATTTTCATATGGCGATTTTGTATTTATTCATTTAACGCATAGATCTATGATAACCACGATCGTATTTGACATTATTCAAATCATCGTAATGGCACCCTGTTTATATTACACAAACGAAGATTATTTAAACTTATTAATTGTTTATAGACAATATGATAAAGGTATTTCGAAAACATGTGATACATTTATGACGCGATATCCTCAAAAAAAAAACAAAGCCCAAATACTATAAGACGAATTATAAAAAGCTTGAAGGACTTTGGACCCGCAAGGGAAAAATGTACAGAAATAAACCAGTTATTAACAATGAAAATATTGATATCATAAAATGGAAATAGAAATGTTTAAAAAATTATGTTAGTGAATGTTCGAATTGGTGTCTTTGAACTTCAAGACATTTTGCGCATCTAAGCCGCAATTGATCATGGGTGGCTCTTCTTATTGACTGGTGGTCTAGATCTTCAAATGCTGTACTTACTCGCCCCATGCAGTATTCCATGGTGGTCACTGCGGTGTTATACACGTTATTTTTCACTGTTTTCCATAAATAAAAATTTAGTACTGATAGGTCTGGGGAGCGAGGTGGCCAAAAATTTGGTCCATTGTTGGCTATCCATTGATCATAAAATAAGTTTTCCAGATAATTATTTAGTAAATGGGAATTATGTGGAGGTGTACCCCATGATGTTAATAGAAAACGTTTCGAAGATCAGCCAGGGGCAAGTTGCCTAAATAGTCAACTTAAAAATTCATGCGATTCTGTTTTTGAGGATATGGCGTCACAAATGTATCACATGTTCTTGAAATAACTTTATCACATTATCCAAGTTTTAATGGTCTTCGTTTGTATATTTCAATCAGGGTGTCATTACGATAATTTGAAATGTCAAATACGATCGTGGCTATCCTTGATCTAATTATTTATTGTTGATTGAATGCAAAATCGCCATATAAAAGTATAATATTGGCAATATATCGAAACTAAAAATTTTAGGTATAAATAACATTTCAAAAAGTTACCTTGATTTTTGATGCTTAATACTACAACATTTTAGAAGTTTTCTCAATCTCATTTTAAATCTAACACCCTGTATGATTACTTATCCAGATATTGTACAAAATCTATTAAAGTGAGTCCCTCTCAGCAAGGAATCCAACTCAAAGTAGGTAATAAGGGCTACCTTATAGGAACAATTGATAATTATATTAGAGATTGCAATCGCCATTTTTGACATAAAAACTTAAATATGTCAATAACGCTTAGACTTAGTTATAGGACATGATGCATAAAATCTGCCTAGAATCTTGGGTGGAGTTCAAAAATGCAATAACATATAGGGTGTCCTATTGAAATAAGTGACCTAGGGTCTATTTCCGATCAAACCGGCAATCCCCAATGAATGAAAATATTTTAGCTGAAAAGCTGAAAAGGCCCGTTCTCAAAATTTCCAATGTTTCCTACATTAAGTTTCTGAGATATCAATCGATACATTTCCTGGTGGAATATATATATATATATATATATATATATATATATATATATATGCCTATATATATGTATATATATATATTTATATATATATATATATATATATATATATATATATGTATATATATATATATATATATATATATATATATATATATATATATATATATATATATATATATATTTATATATACTAGCTGGACAAGCAAAAGTTGTTCTGCCATATAAATTATTTTTATCTATCTATCTTTCTATCTATTCATCTATCTGCCGATGTATCTTCATCTATCTAACTATCTACCTATCTATCTAGATAGCTATATATATTTCTATCTACCTAACTAACTATATATCATTCTATCTATCTATCTACATATCTATCAATCTATCTGACCGGGCAAACGTTGTTCTGCCATATGAATTATTTTTATTTATCTATCTTTTTATCTATTCATCTATCTGCCAATGTATCTCTATCTCTCTAACTATCTATTTATCTAGACAGTTATTTATCTTTATATATATCTATCTATCTAACTATATATTTATCAATTTATCTGACCCGTGATTATGAAAATGATTATTAAAGAATAGGGGTTGTTGATAGAAGGGTAAAAATTTAGAGTTGTATGTATGCATATAATGCAACATCATAAAAAATTTCAAAAAACTTATAAAAATGTTTGGGGTAGACCATCCTAATAAGGACTATTGTTATTTTCGATTGGCATCTTGCAACCCTATTGCGGATCTGTGGATAAAATTTAAAAAAAAATGAAAATCTCGATTCAAAAATAGGGGTTGATCGTAGAAAATTGAGAGTAATATGAATTTTTTTATTCTAAGTCATGACAAGATGAAAATGAAAATTTTGCCAAAAAAAATTGAAGTTTATTATTAACAGATAATTAATAGAGGTTGATCGTAGAGGAATGAAAATTTAGGGTTGTATGTATTTTTGAATACTGCATCATTGAAAAAATAGAACAGAAAATTTTGTCTGAAAAATAAAAAAAAAATCAACATTCAGGGAAATGAAAAATAGGATTCTCAGATATAACCGATATGCAAACAAACTTTCATGAGAATCGGTCGAGCCATTTCGCAGGAATTTAACAAATAAAGAATAGGGGTTGACTGTAGAGGGGTGAAAATATAGGGTTGTATGTATTTTTGAATGTTGTTTCATAAAAAAATAGAACAGAAAATTTTGTCTGAAAAATAAAAAATTAAAATTAAGGGTTGGACCACCCTAAACATTTAGGAGGATGAAAAATAGATGTTAGCCGATTCTCAGACCTACCCGATATGAACAGAAACTTTCATGAGAGTCGGTCGATCCATTTCGGAGGAGTTTAACTTCTAACACTGTGACAAGAGAATTTTATATATTAGATATATATATATATATATATATATATATATATATATATATATATATATATATATATATATATATATATATATATATATATATATATATATATATATATATATATATATATATATATATAAATGTGTGTGTACATACCAGAAAAACAAATCTCGAAAATTAAGGTAAAGGAGATCTAAAACGGATATAATATTCCTTATTGATTTTCGATACAATGCAATATTGCAATAATTTCCTGGGAAACTGTAATCGTTAGTTGTTCATTCTCGACTGTGCCCTTTCCAAATAATATTTCTGCTTATGATTCGTAGGGTCTTTCAAATCTTCTGAACCACCTTTGATCTAAAAATACTGAGTATATAAAATATCCAAATTCGAAAAAGAAATACCATCAAAATCTCAATTCATTAATTAACGACATAATGAAAGACTTCGTTCACATCGTTAAACCTAACTGCATATAGGTACAGCAGTAAATAGACTTGAAAAAAGTACTGTCGAATCTGATGAGACAATTGATTTTTGTAAAAGAAATTAATTTCAACATTCTGCATTAATTTTGCTCAAGTTTAACAGAAATAAAGACACGAAACAATCACTTGAGAGCAACGTTGAAGCTGCCGCTAGTACAAGCAATCTGCCGACCGAAGATGCCATATGCTACTTTCCTACATGCAGTTCGGCCCTACCACTCACCGACCTTTGTCGTTTACGAACAGTTGGGGCGGGTCGCCGGCGTACAACTGAAGTAAAATCCGTATTTTTTATACGCTATTTTATCCTGTCTAGTGGAATTTTATCCCCATCTAATCTGCCTTATTCAGGATTGTAGAATATTTCAAGAGTTATGCCATTACTTATCTGGAATTTGAAATAAATAATTCTACCAAAATGCAAATGTAGAGAATAATTCCTACTAAGTATGCATTATGTTAATTTTTTTTGAACCGATGAAATTGATATTTTAAAAGAAAAATTAATTTCCTATTATTAAATTTAAAGTCTATCTGAACTTCTTATGTTTATGCGGATTTGAAACACCTATCATAGTAATAATAAAAACAAATATTTTTATAATTACCTATTTAATTTATCTCCTTTTATATTACTGGAATTCACAAACCTATTGATGACATAATTCCAAACAAATCCATATCTTTTTTATACCCGAGATACGTCTATATGTTTCATTAAAAAGTATTGTTTTAGGAACTTTTCTTAATACCAGTGATGTTTTTCTGAACTTTCTACAATAACAGGCACTCAGGTGAAAAGAAAATATTTCAACATACTGAATAAGTTCTAATGTCATACCTAAATGTAATACCAATATTGCTTTCAAAGCTAAAGCGAAACCCTCAAGAATTTTGTTCAATGACAAAAATGACACCAAATTTGAAAATTCAAGAGTTGGCCTACGAGTTTCCAGAGCATACAAAATTAGTGTTTAGAAACTCTGGACATATTGATGAGAGTGGGCACCATAAATCTGTTGGCGATATTCATATTAATCAACAATCAATTCATGTAGAATATACTGTTGACCTCAATCAACCACATGCAACACATGAAGTGAACAAGGAAAATTATTCGATAATTTAAAATTATCAAACAATCCTTGAAGCTGGTTATATTTATTCTGTGACTCGAAATCTGCATCAACATAACAATAGTGAATTATAGAAAATATTAAATCACCCTGACTCAAAATGAAAATATAGCTGTTTCAATCAATAGATTTTTTCAGTGCATTGACACGGAGCGAATTGACATATTTCTTATTGTTCCCCAATTTAAATCGCTGCTAAGCGATTATGGATTAAAACCCATAGCGCCTCCACCAAAGGTATTAGGAACCAACAAATTACTGTTTAGACCAAAAATGCAGAATCCCGTCGGAAGAACAAATACATCCTAACACGAAAATGTCAACTACACGACAGAGGTGTATCCCGGAGCACACTATAACTTAGTTTTTAAAACTTTGTACATAGCGAGAGCGCGCTATACTCCGTAAATACTTAAGGCGCGTTTTCCTCCACTTTCGCCAGTCGCCGACGACTGCGACTGAGTAGCGTCGACCAATTCGTCAAGACATCTTCAACGCATTTTAAATCATCCTGTTTTCCTAGCCGCTACTCAGTCGCGACTACCAGCGTCCGGTCGCCGTTCGTCCAGTCGCGAGTAGCTGCTCATATTCGGAAGGGGTGCCGCGATAATTCGTCGACGAAAATTAGTTTGCGTAATTATATTGATGCCAGGAAATTCGGAAAAACTCTTTAAATTTTGTTTCGTTATCTGTCAGGTGGTTCTGGATTAATATTGCCTGAAATCCTTCCAATCGTCTATTTCGGAACATTGCTAATTCTTCGCTTCTCTGTTTCTCAGATTCTAACGTTAACATGAGAAGCAAATTTTCCTCCTGCATTTGATAATTTAATAACATTGCAATTAATAATTTTTTTGATATATTCATTTTTCTTGTGCTGAACAGACCAGAACGAGGGACAAATACTGATTGACGCAGGCTAGTCAGTCGCAGTCGTCGACGACTGGCGAAGGTGGAGGAAAACGCGCCTGAATGAATAGGTCGCAGCTACTACCAGTCGCGGCTACTCAGTCGCAGTCGTCGGCGACTGTCGAAAGTGGAGGAAAACGCGCCTTTATAGCGACTATCAATTGGGATCTGACATGTCAGCTGGCGAAGTCTGGCGGCCAGATGGCTGAAGTTTTTATTTCCAACGTCAACATATGCAACTGCTTGAATGAAGTTTTGATTTCTCACAAATGAGGTCGCAAAAGGTGAATAATGGAAAGTGTGAATTTTGCAAAACGTAGAATCAGCAAGTCTAGAGAGTGTTGTTGCGTGAAAAAATTGTAATTCTGAAGCATGTACAAATGCAAGTAATAGCTTCCATCGGTTTCCAAAGCCAAACAAATATGTTGTATTGAGAGAAAATCATTTTGGAGAAAAGAAAAAAATTAATTCATTGTAGGTATGGAAAATCAATCTGAAAAAGAATCACACAACGCCAATAATTACGGTGTGTTCTTTGCATTTTATAAAAGGAAAATTACATTCATCCGGGTGCTATTAATAATTCCAGATGCTGCAGCTAAAACATTTAAAATTGTTGGATCTGTGCTGCCTCGGAATTTATTGGTATTATTAGAAAAAATATTTACAGTGATATGTGGTACGATAAATATGTCTTCTACTATCTTAGATGACAAATTCATGAAAGATTAAGTGAAATGATGCAGTAACAAATTTTTGTATATGATGCTCATTAGATTGAAGTTAGTTACAATGAGAATACACACAGAATGAAAAAGTTTTTCTTTGTATATTCATTATTAATACATCTTGAGTTACATCATGGTTGATGGTGTTTTATTATGAAAACCACATTTGAATATATGAAACATAATATTTCTCATTGAATCCATGTACTACTAAATAAATATTTTAGTGAAATTTTGAATATATTTTGTCCAAAGATCTTTCAGAAATAATGGAATGTGGAATAATACAAAAATTTCTAGTGTTGGATGAATAATCATCAATAAAAAGTTTTGAAATATATTTATTGATAATTGCCCATCATATCTAGGCCGATTATAAACTTCCCACATAAAAAAGCTCGAATTAATAGTTTAATATCACTTAAAAATATACAGTTGATTTAGACTAGGCATTTCATGAATCAAATTAAATCAAATCAAAGTAGATAAACAAAAAGCAGTAATGTTGACGATACCAGGCCTCGAATTCTCTTCATTTTTCCCACATTTTATTATGAATTTGGATCTTTCCAGCTTCTCTGTATTTTCGCTGTAGTAAATTTTCGCCTACAAAAAGCTTCATACTTGCAATCGAAATTAATATTGTTATAGGAAAAGCTCAAAAAATTTAAATCTCTCATATAACTCGTGTTGAAAGTTGGTTTTGAAAAGCCATGTTTTGACGTTATCAACTGAACTCTGCCTCCATGTCAGATCCCAATATTCAACAATCAATTCATGTAAAAGAGCAAGATCCCAGAGCCGCCAGACGTCCCTTATTTTCTCAGTAATAAAATTTGAGGGATGAAGTAGTGCTCGTATGTACTTTCAATGTATTGATACTCGCTATCTTGTGCCGACGGCCAATTTCCAGGTATCAGATGCTAATGATGGAAGAAAAACTCGACCTACTTACCTTATTTTCTCACACTTGATTGTTATATATGATACTCAGGGAACCATTTCAATACCTTATGCAAGCTGCCAGACCGATCGTATGGGCCAAACATCCCGCCAGACAAAAATAAAGTATGAGTATGACAGTATGAGCGAGATGTCATGATTCGCCCATTTTAAGCGGGATAGTGATTATCTATTCGCGTCGAACTCCCTTCTATATTTACTGTCTAGTCAAGCATGCTCTATGTTTGAGTATACGTACTTTCGATATTATTATTTTTTTCTTCAAGCGTATAATAATATCTATATTATTTTCGACAACACATACAACACAACCTATTTTTTTACTAGTAAAATAATGAACGCTCATTATTGTACTAGTAATAAAATAATGAGAAATGATAGCCACGTCTTATTATGGGCGTTGTATCCTAGTAGGTAGGAACTGTCATTTAATTTTTTTCGTAATCCCATACTGTTATTTTGATTTTTTGTGATCCCATTCTGTTATTTTGATTTAACGGTATTCAGATGACAATTGAAAAGTCAGTGTTAACGACCGCCGGCCGTTATAATTTTATATCGGCCGGCGGCCGTTAAGAAATCACTTGTTCAAATATTTATTTCAAAACATCATTCTGCTTACAAAAACAACATTGAAATCTTGGTCCACAGCGAGTTGGGAGAATAAACCTCTGATTTTCATTTCGCATAGGCTGATAATACATCTTCATTAACCACCTTTACATTCTTGCTATTACGCCACATTTCAAAATTTTTATATTCTTTTTGATATCGCTCTTGAGTTATTTATGGCAGTTAATCAACACTCGCTGCACTGCACATGATTCTCCCAATATTTCTAAAGAAATTTGATTTTGTTCCTCAATTTCATCAATTTCATCCATGGTCGTCGTTGAAGCGAACTTGAAAACACAAAAAACTGACGTTGTTTATAAAACTGTCAAACTGTTCCATGACAACAGAGTGCACGACGTTGGGATTTTTCTTTAGAATTGCGAGGTACGGGGTTTTTTCTTTCTTCGGAATCAAAATATAATCTGTCAACGGGATTACAAAAAATTTTTAACGACACACGGCCGATACGCAAATAACGGATTCGGTTAGTTATAATCCTCGGCTGCGCCTCGGATTACAATATCCAACCTCATCCGTTATTAGCTACATATCGGCCTTGTTACGTTAATAACTATATTTAATTTGATGTTTGTCAGTATTCAAAAGTGTTATAAAAATTTCTGAAGTAGAAGAATTTCAATGTACACATCCGGAATAAGTCTAAATAGCTAATTCCACTATTGAAACACTACTTCCAATATTGAAACACTAATTCCGACGAAGTCAAGAAAAGTGTATGATTTTGCTTATGAAAAATTTATAAAATGGTGCAAAGAAAATAGTGTACAAAGATACACAGAAAATATTATGCTTGCTTATTTTTATAAATAGTTGAGATATAAACAATGTATTCAATTTTTTCAATTTACGCTTGAAGAAAAAATAGTATATGTCACTCGAAGCAGAAGACCCTTTATATGTTTCGCCCAGTTTGCACAGCCTCGGCTAACGCCTCGACAGTGCAAGAATCTGCGCTCAACAATAATGATAGCCTTCTACTCCTAGTAACATAATGTAATTTTATTTTTAAATGAGCGAATCATGACATTTCGCTCATACTGTCATACTCACACTTAATGTGTGTCTGGCGGGATGTTTATCCCATACGATCGGTCTGGCAGCTTGTATAAGGCATTGAAATGGTTCCCTGAGTATCATATATGAAAATCAAGTGTGGGAAAGTAAGGTGAGTAGGTCGAGATCATATATCATACAAAGTGAACAAGGAAAATTCTTCAATAAATTTGAATTGTCAAAGTTGATGGACGCTATGGGTTGTTATGCATATAATACTTCGGGCGCGATTTGAGAACAATAAAAAATTTGTCAATTCACTTCGGGTCAAGTATTAGTGAAGAATTAAATCAGTGAAGGATTTTCCTTGATCACTTTATGAGATATAGCGATATGTATTTTGTAACCAACCTCCCTTTTAACAGATATTTATGCCCGAGCTAGCAGGGAGATTGGTTAAACATATTAGGGTTCTGGGTTGTTCTCAGGAATAATAACTACTAAGTAAAATGAAGGTATTTACTGTTTTCTATTACATATAATGAGACCTATCTTTGTTTTTTATTTTGATTTAATATTCCATCGACGATGGAGATTCCTCTTTGGATAGATTGTGCTCTTGACTTCTGCCCCTTTTTCGTTTCTTGGTAGCTCCAGATAACGTGGATTTCAAACTTCCGATAACGTGGATTTCAAACTTCAGATGATGTGTCTTTTAGCTCTTACCAAGGTGAATTTCAAAATCAGACCAAGTGGCGTCTATCAGACGTCACAGATACTTAATAAATTTCTAATAAACTATAATACTATATTCTTTTAATAGATATGAATATAATTTCAATAACCAACGGTGCTACTTGTTCAACAGCTACTTTGCGAGAGAACGGCATTAGATCCTTTACGTGCAAACTCAACGCTACCTAGATTTATCGCAACACGCAGGTCACTCCTTCAGGCGTTTTACAGCGAGGAATCACGGTATTCGAATGCATAGTTCGGTAGTAGAATGCAGTGGCTATAGTTACGTGGAGAATTTACACGTTACAATTTTTGTGATGATAAACATAGTAATATCAAGTTTCGATTTTATTCATCATGATAAGTTATCACGTAGTAACGACATATTCCATCAATTATAATTTTAACTATTGAAATAAAACCGAATAATATTTGGAAATCGAAATATTGTCCATATAGAAAGCAACTTATGCTGTGCGCATATCCATTTAGACTAAGCGAAATAAAACTTAATGAAAACCAACTTATCTTGAATAAATTATTCCAACCACGACAGTGAGTAACATTCAAACGCAGAAATTTTATATCGTCGTAAACCATAATGAGACCTATATTTTCATCTGAATAGAACAGAGTCTGTATCAGATTTATGATTCTAATGAAAAATAAAACAAGAAACATTTAATGTCAGTGTCTTGATTGCGAAATTGTGATAGCATGCATTCTGATACTACCGTTGATCTTTTCCGGAAAAACTGCTCATGAAAACAGAAACAATGAGTTTGCTATTTAGATTGTACATTTTATGGTGATACTTCTATAGATGTTTTTGTATTATTTATGAATTTTCATCGCTTACTAGTTGAAAAATATAACATCGCAAATCAATTGGAAATTTTGTGGGGGTAGCTCTACAGTTAAGTGTACTCTTTAATGTTTCATATTAGCCAGACTTTCTGTAATTTCATCAGACTTCTATAAAATGGCATAGAGGACTCAGATTTTTAGTGAGAAAAGTTTAAAATAAGTAAAGAGTGCCTTCATTTTGTTATATCAAATTTTCGAAAACTATGATAGACCATTAGAGAAGAATTAATGATTTTATATCACAAATGTTTTAGAGTTATACCTCATTCAATACTGCATATAGAATATCCATTTAATTTGAGAATATAATTACATCAAAATGTGAGCCATTATTTCTTCAAATCATGTGAAATATACAAGTTGACCATGGTCAATTTAATATATTACGTGAAGCGAACAAGGAAAATTCTTCAACAAAAATGAGTTTACTTACTGTTCTGATAAAGCCACCGTGTTCGGCGAAACAATTATTATGTTTAACAAACTAAACTGGAAATCAAAAGCTGAAGTTTTATTTATATTATTGTGATGGATTTTCACCAAGTATCAGTCCAATCAATAAGCTAATATTTTGAATCACAAAAACTATACCACATATTTGGTTTAGTCGTACAGTTCACTTTCAAAAATTATGATGATCTTTCAACTGAAAGAATTTGAATACATGTTATGGTTTTAAAAAAATTAAATTTTTTCATATTTTGAACACGAAGATTTATAATATGAAAACTGAAAATTGTAACGTGAATTTCTCCTGATGAGTGATGAAATATAGATATTTAGATATTCTGCTTGAAATGTATGCTCCGGCTAGTTCGAAAATTTTGAAAAATTCTAGTTACAATTCACCTGATTTATCTCTATACAGACAATGAAACAATTTGAAAGCTTTACTAAAATCTCTATTGAAATTATTGAAAACTCTGGTTCAAAGATTACAAAATAAGAGTATATGAAACATTTTTAAAAAGATAAAATTTTGAGCTAGTTTTATCAGTATACTCATTTGGTTTTTTTGTTTTGTTGTCTTCCTCTGTCTTCTTCCGCTCCTGTGACTTTCGGAACTCCTAGGGATCTTTAAATGGCTCCTGGGTTCTTAACCCTCTCGCTCACCTTGTCCTCAATTGAGGACAAACTACTTTGGATTTTTTTCCTATGAAGTGCCGCTTGCTCTTACTTCTCTGTCACATTGTTCTCAGTTGTGGAGATCATATACTTCCAAATGAATATATGTGCTGCCATCTACAAGCTGATGGAAAAAAAAAATTCATTCATTTGAAATATAGGTTTCCGTAGGGTAGCTGTGACAGCAGTGTAGCGCTCTACTGTTTATTTTTTTGTTAGTTATATTCGTTAGACCACGTGTTTGAAAACTGTTTGTTCACGTTCACAATAAGTGTAGACTTGTTCCAAAGTAATTGTGTTTGGTGATTTTTGTGCATATTGTAATCAGCGATTTTTGAAAGTGTGGTGTTCTTATTTGAGGACATTGTGAGCTAGCGGTAAACGCAACATCTAGGTTAATATAACAGCACTTTTATTTTATTTCTGCAGAAGTTAAATTTTATACATTTCAGTAATTCGGAAATGGACCATTCATGAAATACCATACCCTGTAATGTTATTTTAATAAAACATATTAATATTTTACCCTCTGAACATATTTCTGAAAATTTTTTGTCTTCCATCAGCTCATTATGTCCTCAATTGGGGACATGTCATAGTGCCCATCAGCTCATGATGTCCTCAATTGGGGACATGTCATAGTGCCCAAACGGAGCATTTTGAAAATCTGAATTTAACATCAACAATTTTCAAAAAATCATAAGTTGCATCACAATAAATTTCTGATTTTTCGCTCCAATAGTTTCAATTCGTGACCAAGAGGGTTAAATTGATTTTCTAAGCTTCTGGGGTCTTATTTGCTTTTCCAAACTCCTAGGGTCCTTGAATGGCTCTTCCCAAACTCCTAAGGTCTAAAATTTGCATTATCGAATTTCAATTAAATTAACTTCCACTAAAAGTTGTTTTCTGAGTAGATTTCTATGCTTTTAAATCTTATCTACAATCGGTATTCCGTTCTTTGAATCAAATAATACAACACAAATTTTCATCAACGAAACAAGCAAGAAAACAAGGTTAGAAATGAAAATTTGAACTGTGAAAATTTCGTCTGAAAGTAATTAATGTAAATATATTATGTGAAAGGATATGAACTTCGGAGACCATTACGAATATTAAAACGAAAATTGGAAATTAAACAAGTTCACAAATATGATCTAAATTATTTGAGCAATGGAATTAATCAATAAGAAGAAACACTCCGCTTCGTAGCGCAAACGATATTTAAGAAAGATTTATTTTACTTAGGCAAAACTATAAAGTGAAAACTGTATTGCCTTTATAATATAATTTCGTCGTATTAACTCAATTCACAAATCGAAAAGAAGGCACGTTTCAGCATCGTCCGGCTTCGACGAATTTTTATCCCCCCTACAATTTGAAGTGAAGCTAGTAATCGATTGTTCTTTACTAGTAACCATAGTTTAAATTTGGTTTAGCCAGTGGACGGTATTTCATAACGTTACAAAATCTCTGTTTGTACTCTCTGTCGTATTTGTAAGCTGTAATTTCGTACCATGGTGACAACAAATCAACATAAATATCTCAAGCCCTGAAGGTTTCGCAGTTGAAAACAGAAAAAATTATACCTCTACTGGTTCAACGTGTTGAATTAATAAAACGTTTTTGTATTTGTCTGAAACCCTTACAAAAGAATAATAATACTTTAATCTTGATAAAATTAGAAACGTCGAATTCTCGAAACTCGCCTAACTTGAATCGATATTCGCTATTCCCCGTGAATAGATCTTGCTCCATCAATTCTGCATCACAAATGAAATTATGCGCCACAAGAAAAACGATTATCGAATTTTCCAGACAATCAGCGCGAGCTGCGAGCGATTTGTTTGCGTTGTTTTTCCGTTACAAAAACGTTTAATCAAAATCTTCACTCATGCTCTATTGAAATTTAGAGATTCGATCTATCGACCTTCGTTTTTAATTTCGCTCACTTTCCGTGTCTCGAGATATTATAGGGGGAAGAATTGCTTCCGGAAATTGAATCTGGATCGGTATGGAACACGCTCTCAGTGAATTGAGAAAACTTGTCAAGTAGGTTAACCCGGTCTGACCATCCAGATTATTTCTATGAAATCGGCCCACCTATAATATCTGCTGGAGCCAACATTCTATAGCGTTCAAAATGAACAGGCCTCTTTTTGATCAGGGGATGACATCTTGAAGTGTTGATCCTTAGCTTTCAATGACAACCCATAAGAGGATGCATCATTTGAATTAATGAGACATAGGGATCAAGTCATACATCATCACAAAAGTAATGAAATTATCTACATAACAATACTGAGAAATTTTAGAGACATTTTAAATACTTATTCAAGTATAAACTATAAAAATATTTCTACACTGTACCTAATGGTATGCAAAAAGTTTTGACTTTATGAATCTTCATCACAGTTATTTGTCCGTTCCTTTTGCTGAGTAATGTGGCCAGAGATTGTTATTTCAAACTTAATGAAATAGAAGTCTATTACTTTTGAATTGGCGTAGTTTAAAAATTTTATTCACAATTATGGTGTGTGGGAATGAAATATCTATGATACTGGGCCCATATAACCAAAACCTTTGAAAGGTATTCGTGGCGTTTCAACAGCTTATTAGAAAAATTGAAAAACATAGTTATGACCTAATTAATAATGTAGCACACTATCAGAAATTGATTTTCACTACACCGTCCTTGTCGAAGAGAAGCGACCATCAATATAGAAAATATGCGAAACTCAAATCAAATCAAAATATGCTTCATTGTCTTTAAAATTATACAATTTATCGACAAAGCGGAAAACTAAACAATGTTAAAAAACATAGAAATAAAAACACATCAAAACACATTTTCATACAAAACATATTCAAATTTTATATTATCGAAAATAGAGTGTCAAATTTCTATTTTTCTCAAATCGAAGCTGATGCCTGTGCTATTCAAATACGATATATCGATCAATCAATGCTCAGAATAGTAATCTTCTATAGGTTAATAAGGTCAAACAAGAAAATAAGATTTTGTTCGTTTCCGAAAATTGACCAAGAAAGTTATAGATTTCAATTATTCTGGAAGGTGCTTGTAAATTTTCTTAGCATTGTAAATGATGGATTTTTCTGTTAATTCAGTGGAGGTAATACTGAAAGCTGTCTTGTGAACTTCTCATGAAATTTCATATATTGTACCGTTTCCCAAAAAAAAAACTATTCTGATTGTGCACAAAGAGTTCGGTTAACAATAGCTCAAGTGTTAAATGCAGAGGTATTTTTTAAGATGAATTGGGTAATCCCAGCTGTCAGCTGTTATGAAAAGCTCTGCTGTGTGAGCAACAGAGCTCCCTCAGTATTCGAAATTGTCTCGCTAAGTGCATTGCGTTGAAATGCGATTAGAATAGAATAAATTGTGGTTTGAAAAAACCTAAAGGTACGAACAGTACAAGGGGTGGAGGTGGAGGTCACGGTGGAGGTGGAGGTCGTGATGGATTCTACTAGTTAAGTCGCGGTCGATATCTACCGCACATAGCAAGGATGTTACCAGCGATGCTCAGTCGAGTCAGTGTTGCCAATTAAGCAACTTTGTCGCTAGATCTAGCGACATTTCGTTTTCTACAGCAGCCTGAATTATGTGTCTAGCAACAAGAAAAATTTAGCGACTATTCTAACGACTTCTAGAGTTTGAATAAAAAAATAAATAAGTATTTAACTATCTTCATAAAATATGGCAAGATCTCAGCCCAGAAATCTAACTTCTCTATATTCGGAACTGTGTTCCGAAATCGGATATCATTCTGACAAGTCTGTCTTTTTTCCACTTGTAGCCTTTGAATGGAATAGATTGCTGAAATTGAAAGGATATTTAGTGCCATGAAGATAACAAAATCGAAGCTTCGAAATCGAATGAGTCTGAAGTCATTAAACTCTAGTTTAATGATTGAATACTCCTTAAGAAGAACTCTAAGATCTTCCTTCATATTTAGCACTTGAAATTATTGAAAAATAAACTTAATATGCAAAGAAGAATAAAGCTGGCAACTGGAGTACCGTAGCGCATGAAATGTCAGACGCCACAAGTCTATGCGAGTTGCTGTTGAGGGAGATGACAACACTGCCTTGAATGCACCAAGCACATCGAAGCATCCTTGTAGACCACCTGGTAAGCATCCATGTAAAACAAACTGATTAGATTTTCAAAAGCATCGATGTAAACCTCCTGGATGGCGTCGCGCTTAACCTCCACCGCGACTTACCTACTATGTTCTCTTCCATTCAACTCAATGTGTTTGTTTTACAGTCGACATCGACCGCGACCACGACCTCCATCTTCACCGTGAATTACTTGTTATGTTCGTACCCCAATAGCAAAATCAAATTAAAATAAGTATATAATTTATTTTATTGTTAAAAATTGATACTCGCGAAGTGCATCGCGTACTGCAATCGTGATCCAGGAGTTCTAAAACGAATAAAAAAATTACTCCCGCACCTGACAGTTGACGACATTGTCACGTTTAGTTCGAGACACTGTACTATATTCGAAGGTTCCTAAAGCTAAATGGGGGATAAATAAAATATAATCATCTGTCAATACCATATTTAATTAGCTCAATCAAGCTAAATGGGGGATAAATAAAATATAATCAATTGTCAATACCATATTTAATTAGCTCAAACATCCTTGAGGCTTGTTAAGAGAAAATATTTGGTGAGTAATACTGAGATTAATGTATCTTAACTAACCATTTTGGACGGGAGCAAATCTTCGTAGTATATAGCTGGAAATGGACTTTCAGAATCAGGATCAGAGTTAATTGACTTTGAAATTGTATGGATATTTATACTTTTGGCGTACGTGACTATTGATCTAAAGAAAATAATGACTTGCTTTAAAACCGGATGTGAAGCAGACGAGTTTTCCGCAAATGTTGAGTTTATTTAGCGAAGTATTCCATTCGATTGGGAATATGTTTTTTAAATTAGTTATTGCCCCATTAGCTTTATAGTAGACATTTTTCCCCGCTGTGGACACTTCGGCCCCCAAAGTAAATATAAAACAAAGAATTGAGATTAAAACATACACAAAAAAATACATAAAAAACTTCGATAGGTAACAAACATTGAAATACAAAACAATAATGGTGACATAATAAAAGTAGAAAAAAAATCAACAAAAAAAACAAAAGAGTTAAGGTTTGCACAATTGATTTAGTTAATAGTACTTCACTGGTTAGGGAAAGTTTCCACAAATGACTTATGCAATAGTACGGCACTGTAGATCTTCTCCGCACTTCGTCACCGGAATGTGTTTTCTCGTGGTGTACCAAATGTCAAGTATATAGCTAATGAGGACATATCTAATTTAAAAAACATATTATTCCATTAAATCGAATGGAATAATTCTCGAAATAAACTCAACATTTGCGGAAAACTCGTCTGCTTCACATCCGGTTTAGAAGCAAGTCATCATTTTCTTTAGATCAATAGTCACGTTTCTCTTATCAAGCCTCAAGGATGATTGAGCTAATTCAATATGGTATTGACAATTGATTATATTTTATTTATCCCCTATTTAGCTTGATTGAGCTAATTAAATATGGTATTGACAGACGATTATATTTTATGTATCCCCCATTTAGCTTTAGGAACCTTCCAATATAGTACAGTGTCTCGAACTAAACGTGACAATATTCTGCAGTAGTCTATTATTTTCGGGCAAAATACGACTCAAGAGAGGTTCGGTTTGGACGAAGTTCCTTTCTCTATATATTATTATACTTCAAAATGATATGTGTTCTATAATAATACACTACACTGATATTAAACTTTTAGTTATATGGATTAATTATCTCACTAAAATTTATAAACACTTGTACTTACTTGAATTCACTATCCCCAACTTCTACCAGATCACTTTTATAATTAATAATCAATAAAATAGCAAGGAATTAATATTGTATGAGAGTAATTATACGAATAAGAAAGAGTTATTATTACTCACACGGCTTGCTAATTAGTTACGCAAATACGAATACCGCTGTTACGCTATTACTGTTACAAATTCGCCAAGTGCCTGGTGTTTCAATATGATCGAAATTTATATATTATTGATTTGATTATTTCTAGGCAAAATGTCCGAAAATAGATAGGTAGAAATTCTATTGATAAAGATTATGACTGTACTAAAGTTTTCCTTGATTGTCATAGACTTGATTTCAGTGATCAAGATAATTTAATGATAATAATAATAATAATAATAAGTTTATTTCCTCTGATTACATGAAAGTAATATGGGAAAGTGTCAGCAGAAAAATTGCACATACTAATGTGACACTATACAGGTATTTACAATGAAATAGTATACATATCATTACAAATACTAACAAAAGAACATCACAAAGTCACATTAATACTTCTGTAAAATATTCGTCAACGGAATAAAAAACTCTATCTAAAAGTAGTGATCTAACAGCTGATTTGAAAGGCCTAAGATTATCGATTTTTCTAATTCTGTCGGGTAGGTGGTTAAATATTTTTATACCCAATACATTGCAGCTCCTTTGTACTTGAGTTAAACGTGTAAAAGGAACATGAAGCAACTGCGAGGTAGACCTCCTTGTACTATATTGATTCACATCACTACAGCTATCCAAAGAAAAAAAATTTCTTTTAATATAGATCACACAAGCATAAATAAACATACAGGGTACAGTTAAAAAATTACTCATATAAAAATTACGACATGACGTTAATCTAGTGAGACCAAAAATTGAACGAACAATTCTCTTTTGAATTTTAAAAACATAATCCGCATTGGTACTATTTCCCCAACAAAGTATACCATATTCCAGCGCCGAGTTGACTGAAGCATCTTTAGGATATTCAGGTCACAATAGTTCTTAAGTTGCCTTATTGCAAAATTTAACGAAGAGAGTTTACCGCTCAATACCGCTACATGATTTTTCCAGTTTAAATGATCATCCATCGTAACACCCAAAAACTTCACTCCATCAGACAGACCCAGAGACTCAGCACCTGGCAATCTAACCAATGGACTGAGGCACCTATTTGTGCCATTTGGAGTGAACATTAACAGAGTTGTTTTACTCTCATTGAGAATAAGGCCATTTATCGAGCAATATTCATTCATTTTGCTGATGCAATTATTTGACAGCAAAGATAGGTCATTTATACTTGCAGCAGATATAAGCACAGAACTATCGTCCGCGTAGAGCGTAACCACCCCACTATCTTCTAAAAACTCCACTAAATCGTTTATCAACAATATAAACAGAATCGGACCCAGTGTACTACCTTGAGGCACTCCAGAGTGCAACCACTCCCTGTCAGACAAAAACTGCGAACCCCTCTCCGGAATTCTCACTGTCTGCGACCTTCCAGTCAGATAAGACCTTATCCAATTTAGGGGTACTCCACGAATACCCATCCTCTCCAACTTGAACAGCAGAGTATCCACGTCTATCGTGTCAAAAGCGCGGCTGAGATCGAAGAAGATACTCATGCAGAACCTCCTTTCCTCAAAATTTAAGAGAACTGTGTTGTATACCGACAAAATTGCATCCTGAGTAGTTAATAAAAGAAAACCATCAACAAATGAAGTGAGACGAATGGGGAATAATTTTTCTAGCACCTTAGAAAAAACCGATAGAAGAGCGACCGGTCTATAATTTTTTAATTGAGTATGGTCTTTTTTCTTATATCGGGGAAATCGCCGCCACCTTGAGCTCAGAAGGGAAGTGACCCTGCTGAAATGATTCATTAACCAGGTGCGTCAGAGGCAAGGCAATGTCCTCCGCCACATGTCTAAAAATTCTGCAGGGAATTCCGTCTATGCCATATGATTCTTTTTTCGACACCGATAATAAAACATCCAAAACCTCAGACGGTGTAACCGGCGTTAGAAACATCAGATTATTATTGATTCGCATCTGGCAACCAAATTTGTTATTTACCTTTTGTTTATCTGTTAGTTCCTTAACAGAATTAACAAAATAAGAGTTGAAACTGTTAGCCTTATCAATTGGATCTGTGATTGAACGGTGTTCTTCATCAAATATCACATCCGGTATCCTATGATTATCTCGATTTGGGATATTAGATCTGATAACACCCCAGACGGCTGACGATTTGTTGTCTGCATTAGTGATTAGATTACTTACGTATCTTTTTTTCGCATTAACTATATTTTCTATATGATTTCTTTTCATTTTATCATAAATTTCCTTCACAGTGTTGTCAGTTCTACTCACTTTATATAAATCTCTGATAAATCTTCCCTCCTCAACAATCTGTTCTGTTATCCAAGTATTTTTGGTGTTTTTCCTTTTATAATGAGCATGAAGGGGAAACGCCGCTTCAAACATGTAATTAAAGATACTGAAGAACAAAGAAAAACAATCCGCAACACTTATCCCTCCATAAATGATGAAGAACTTTAAGATTGTCAGAACTTTAAGATTGTCATAGTAGTTGATAAAACTAGTAATACCTTCATGATTTATGTAACACGTGTGAAGTTACATATAATAGCTATTAATTTGGATTTTTACTGCAGACAACTTGATGAATTATATTGAAACCACAAAAATTGTCTACATTTCTCTAATTATATGACTATTATGGAAATCGAATATTTTAATCACTTAAAAGTAGCACAAACCATCCTTTCTAATACTCAACATGCATCGTATCTTATAGATTGTAAAAAAAAGTGATTTCAAAATGTCTGACGACTTCAAGACTTTCTTGCATGCTATATTTTATTTGCCTCATTAGTTTTTTATTGCAACCAATAGCTCTGAGGACTTCGGTAATCTTTGTGAATTTGTGCAGAGAAAACTGATGATTATAGTTTTCAAAACCACTGAAGAAATTTTTGAGATATAAAATAAAAGAATGTTGATATTTACCAAATGATGCTAAAGTATCTGACTTCCGCTAGCCCTACACAAAAAACACGAATGTGAACGAAAAGCTGAGGATGGTATTTTAAGCTTTCGTAGATAAAATTTTCTTCAAATAATTATAATAGCAATCTACAGAAATAACATGGCATTACAATGAACTTAATGAAATGGAAGATAAGCACACTTGAATTAACTGAAGTGCGACCAAAATTTTAAAATTTTCACTCAAGTTCATCATGGTTGTTCAGTTGAGTTCATTCATGATCTCATATCTGCATTAATTTACTGTCAACGTTTCTAAAATAGTATCCTTAAGTCGAACTCATTTTGGATAGATGCGAGAAAAGTTACTATAATTTTTTTCAACCTCGTCACAAGAACAAAGGATAAGTAGTTATTTTAGACTTATATACATTATGAATAAGCAAGATGATGATACTAAAACTACTGGATTGTCAGGAAAATTCGTGCTAATTTTTGGTGGATGGCGTAAAAACAAGTTTGAATAAATTAGATTAACTGAGAACTAGATGCGTATTCAAAAAAAAATTAGGTAATAATAAATTAGTTTTTGTCAATTTAGTTTACTCGCCTTATAATATGGAAGAAAACAAGGTATATTTAATGAATTTGATGCTTTTATTTTACCGGAAGCTGAAATAACGGAGGTTGGATATTGTAATCCGAGGCGCAGCCGAGGATTATAACTAACCGAATCCGTTATTTGCGTATCGACCGTGTGTCGTTAAAAATTTTTCGTAATCCCGTTGAAAGATTATATTTTGATTCCGAAGAAAGAGAAAAACCCGTACCTCGCAATTCTAAAGAATAATCCCAACGTCGTGCACTCTGTTGTCATGGAACAGTTTGACAAGTTTATAAACAACGTCAGTTTTTTGTGTTCTCAAGTTCGCTTTAACGACGACCATGGATGAAATTGATGAAATTGAGAAACAAAATCAAATTCCTTTCGAAATATTGGGAGAATCATGTGCAGTGCAGCGAGTGTTGATTAACTGCCGAAAGTAACTCAAGAGCGATATCAAAAAAAATATGAAAATTTTGAAATGTGGCGTGAAAGCAAGAATGTAAAGGTGGTTAATGAAGATGTATTATTAGCCTATGCGAAATGAAAATCAGAGGTTTATTCTCCCAACTCGCTGTGGATCAAGATTTCAATGTTGTTATTGTAAGCAGAATGATGTTTTGAAATAAATATTTGAACAAGTGATTTCTTAACGGCCGGCGGCCGTTAACACTGACTTTTCAATTGTCATCTGAATACCGTTAAATCAAAATAACAGTATGGGATTACGAAAAATGTGTAAAAATCCATTATCCACGAGAATTTTGCGAAGCTCAGTAGGCCAAGCTACAGCGATTTAGAGCGAGCATTTTGTGTAAAAAGTGTTAGAAGAAAACCAGCTCCGCCATTGATTGTAAAATAGTTCCATATGATATAGTGATATATTTTTCACTCGACTTTATCATTTATAACTTTGTTATTAACAATTTTATGCGAAAAATGGCGTTCCTTTTAGCTTTTTTGGTTATAAAATTGAAACTGTCAAAGTAACCGTGATGGTGTCAATAGATTGTAGAAAATAAAAAGACGAAGAAAATGAGATGTCGGACGGCTCGATGAGACCCTTGGTTTGAGAGAAAATTTACAAAAAAGATTTTGAAAGTAGAATTCTCATAGTTCGAAACGTTCATCTTAGTTTTACATGAAAACGATGAAAAATATCTTAAAAATAAAGCTGAATATGACGAAAAACGGCCGAGCGCGTGAGAGTAGCAGGCAAGGAGAAGCATGACATTCGAAAGCGTCGGCATTTTGAACATGACGGTAATTTCTCGGCTGTTTTTCGTCATGTTCAGCGTTATTTTTAACATATTTCTCACCGTTTTCATGTGAAACCAAGATTAATGTTTTGAACTATGAGAATTCTACTTTCAAAATCTTTTTTGTAAATTGAAATCGGACCATACCTGTCGCATTCAGGTCTGCTGAAAAATTGCATAGTAAAATATTCAAATGGCCACAGATCAGAAACTATGCATCGGATAGTTCCTGTTCTTCGCACAAATGAAGTTTATATCAATAACTAATACTTACCGGAGGATCTACGCTACAACTGAAAAAATAACTGAGTTATGAATCTTTGAAAAAAATGCATTTTCCCTTAGACTAAGGGTCTGATCGAGTCGTCACACCTATTATTTTCTTCGTCTTTTCATTTTCTAAAATTAGTATATGGACACCATCACGATTACTCTGATAGTTTAAATTATATAAGCAATTTTTTGCATAAAATTGTTAATAACAAAGTTATAAATAATAAAGTCGAATGGAAAACATATCACTATATCATATGGAACTATTTTACAAACAATCGTCCGGCTGGTTTTCTTCTAACACTTTTTACATGAAAAAATCTCTGTAGCTTGGACTATAGTTATATAAACCGATTTAATTAATGGGTTTTTCATGATTTAATGGTAAAAAATCTGATGCATGAAATTTCCATTTTAGACTCAAATAGTGACGGGGGATGAAAAATAATTTTGAGCAAAAAGATTCAAGCAAAAGTGGAGTGAGAATTATTTTGAGCAACCCCAAAAAGCCTGTCTTCGTGCAAAGAAGGTCATGCTCTGTGTTTGGTGAAACTAGAATTGATCCTGTATTATGAGAAACTACCAAGCAAAGAGAAAATGAATTCAGAGTATTGTCCCCAATTAAACGAAATAGAGACAGCACTTGTGAACTATCACGCCCATATCTAGTGAGAGTATATATTCTTGTAACATATGTTGGAGGTAAATTGAATACACAGTATTAATTGTTTAATGTGAGTGAATGCTATCTCCCGATTTCAAACGATAATCAGTCGGCATACAAACATTTAATTGATCCAGAAGGCACAAACAATAAATTAATTAATAAAATCAAACCGATACACAAAAAAAGATTTATAAAAAATTGAAAATTCTTCATATATTCCAAACTGTCAAGTCAACATCCACTTAAGAAATTGAAAATATTCACAAATAATCACTCAATAGATTTGGGCAACTGAATAACGTATGAAAGCTCTTTGAGTATCAATAAAGCATGTTCTGAAAAAAGTATTGACATTTTCCATACAATAACGTATCGAAAAAATATTACTATGAATTTTTTGCTGTAGTTCCGAACTTCTATTCATCTCAAGAACATACAAAGTGCATATTTATTTTCAAAAATTAATATTGAACAGAAGAGATTGTGAAATGTGTATTCATAATATGGTTTTGATAGAATATCTAGGAAATAGTTAAGCTCTTGAGTATCACAAATCAAGGCAAGATCGAATAGATATGAAATCTAGAATAAAAAGTAGAAAATGAAAAATTAGATGAACTGCTTGAAAATTATAAATAATATATTCATTCTACCATACAGTAGATAGATTACATTTTCTAAATAACAATTTTCAAAGGAACACGTAATGAAATGTCCAATAATGTTAGGTCTGGCGATCTTGGAGGCCAATCAAGGAGACTCCTCCTACTAATCCAGTGTTCGGGAAAGTATTGATCCAACAGGTCAAGTACATGGGCGGCATAGTGTAGTGAAACGGCATCCTGTTGAAAAACTACATTATTTTCCTGAATCTGATCTTCGTTTTCGAACTTATCATAATCCAACATAAGATGAAACTTTGAATGAAGCCTCACCTATCAATTCATCAGAAGAAAAAAATTGATCAACGATATTACTTCTCGAAATCCGAAAACCTGATATTCAGCAACGATTTCATTACTATATTTGGACGTAATTGGATTGCAATTTGAACGAAAAATTAATTGAAATTTTTTGGAAAATATTTTCTTTCATTCCAATCACCGACACTTTCAAAGACTTTTCACATTCACTTTAATGTAGAACAAAATTTTTCCATATTTTTTGTGCAGATAATTGCAATATCTTCACCTCCTATGCCTTCCAAGAACCTTGAAGGCGCTGCTATCCTATTTAATTTAAGACTTCATTAAACTAAATTGAAGACATGAACTTCAATCAAAATATGTCTATCTGAAATTTTGACTTTTCCTGGGATTCTCCAGAAAACCGCCTACCATTAAAAATATTTTAGATGGACTGTTGTAAAGACACCACCAGTATATGAACGAGCACGAATCTCATAGTTGGTAGTTATTTACTTCGACGCTCTATATCTCCTCAATACTGATATAACCTCAAATACTGTTTGACATAGTGAAGTCCTTATTATACGCCAATTGACAACAGATAGATTATCGGCAGGAGAATTTGACCATTCATGAAATCATGGTCTATAATAGTTAATATGGATAGCTACTGGCATTTCGATGATTCATTTCATTTCGAGCACTTACATAGTACACTATACATAGTCTACATGAAATTTGTGTTTTGACATCAAATTAGAGTCGGAATCCAAATAATACAATATAATGAGATTAAGTGAAGTTAACATCGAAGGAGATTGTTCTGTGTGCAAACTGATAATTGAATGAAAAATTAAGATCCCAACAGAATTTCGAACATGATTACCTCACATTTCAATCAATTGGCGGCTAATTCATCTTCCTAATGAAATAAAAATTGATTACTCCCGGAAATTAAACATTTCTACCCCGATTAGCCTCAATGCTTTACGAAAACTGTCTTTCGTTCGAAACGAACATCAGAAATAACAATGTAATTAATTTCTGCTCAGATATAATAATAAAAACCATATTGGCATTGTGAAAAAGAAACTGCTTATGGGCTCCATTAGGTAGGTGATGGCCGCTTTTTTATTGGATCATTCATTCAATTTGTAGAGTGAATGACAAAATGAATTGAATTTTGTTGATATGAACTCCATTAGAGCTGTCATTGCATACATCCCTCTAGGCTAACAGAATTGTTTCATGTTTTTATCATTTATCATTCGTACATTTATTATATTTGATAACTTTATTAAGGAATAAAAAACTAACTTTTAACAGGTTGAAATAAAAATCTATTGAGTCAACGCGTTTCGTCAAAACATTGACTTCATCTCGTACTAAATTATGGTATTACAAAACAATCTATTCATACAAAAAATTTAATATAACAGACGGGTTCCTAGAGAAACTGAATAACAATAAGCAATTCATTCAGCGTTATTAGTAGGTACATTGAACAGATTAAGGAGAGGACAAGGGTTCACTTCAATCTGGTCGTTAACTAGGTTTCCGGAATTTTTATATTTATTGATGTATAAAGATTCCCAATAGTTGGTTTTGTGGAGACTATTTTCTAACTGTAATATATTACAGAAAGGTTTTCTTGAATAAGATAGCATGCATAATTAGAGTCAGTTTTCTGCTCAATATAGCTACGTAGGTGTTCGTGTATTCGAGTTCTGAAATTTCTAATTGTAGGTCCCATATAGAATGTTTCATAATCGTTACAGTCGAGTCTATAAACACCAGTACGTTTATCTCTATGAATGTTTGATTTGTTGTTTTTAATCAATTTTCCAACGCTATTGTTGGTTTTATATGAAACTTTGAAATTTTGTTAATGAAAAAACAATTTCAGGTTTTCGGAAGGTTTGCCAAAGTATGTTAAACTGTTAAATACTGTTCTTTTCTCGGATATAAGTGGGTTAACTTCTGAAATTGCTATTTTGAATTTTTTCCTCTGAATGAGGCTGTCAATCATATTGGGTAAATAACCATTATTTACTGCCATCTCTCCTTAATCTGTTCGATGTATCTTCTAATAACTCTGAATTAATTTTGTTTCTCTAGGAACCCCTCTGTTATATTCAATTTTTCGTATAAATAGATTGTTTTGCAATACTACAATTTAGTACCAGATGAAGTCAATGTTATGGCGAAACGCGTTTACTTAATAGATTTTTATTTCAACCTGTGAAAAGTTAGTTTTTTATTTCTTTATAAAGTTATGAATATGAACTTTCACCAAGTAAATGCCAATTAAATTCAATATTATATTTGATGTGCAAATAGGTTTCATGTATGTTTAAACCTTACATAATGTGAACCTGAATGTTTATATTACCCTTCATCTTGTATGTGGCTACTGTGAATTAATTTTCACTTATGGTTGATGCCATTTGCCATGGAAATGTTGATTCAAGATGTTCATTATAAATTTGTAAATGACATAAAATAATCAAAAGAGCTTTTTTTGAAGGACTTGTCAGTTTTTAGTCGTATTTTTCCTTAAATGATGAACTAGGTATTACACTGTATTGGCCGTTAAGAAAGAGGTCGTTTTTATATCAGGTTTGGACCTTCCGAACCACGGAATTTGGGATTGTTTTGATTTTTAATTGTAAAAAATAATTTATTGATCCTTTAGGACACTTAACAATGTGTATAGGATAAGTCAATATTTCAAGTTGATAACTAGGTACTCATTTACATCAACAATTACCATCCCACTGAGTGATCAATGAATCAGAGAGAAATTCTTTAACCGAATAGAAGCACTTATGTAGTAATAATTCCTTAATTACTCTTTTAAATATTTGTTCGTTCAAATATTTCAAATGGGAGGACAAATGATTGATCAATCTGATACTCTGATATAGTGGAGAACGTTCGAAACTGTGAGTTCGATGTTTAGGAACCAGGAGCACCTGTGAATTTCGTGTTCTATGATCGTGCGAGCTAGCAAGTTTTTCCCAGTTTTTCTCATTATCTTTCGCATATAAGAGACATGTAAACATGTATATATAAATATAGGCCGACATGATGCTCGATGGTTCAAACCAAAAATGAGACGTATTACTCTTTTCTGTGCCACAAAAACTCTAGACAAGGAACCACCATCACCCCAGAGCAAAATATTGTATGAGATATGACAGTAAACAAGGCTGTAATAAAAATCAACAAGAGAACT